>JAAAKG020152635.1:0-31030 GCA_010014905.2 Druon quercuslanigerum
TTATAAATTTATTAAATTTATAAACTATTTAAATTTATTATTAATTAAATTTATTTATTAAATTTTTATGATAAAAATAATAATAATATTTCCGTTTATGGACAATTTTCGATTCTTAACTATCACTTTCTGCATGTTTCAGGGCAGTGAATTGGAAAATCGAAGCTATCCTATATAAAGTCTGAAATTTAAATTTTAAAATGAAACTTAGAAAATATTAACATATTCACTGTTTCTGTAATTATCATAAAAATGGTAAAGCGTCTTGGGAATGTTTCCACCTTTTTTTTTAATAACTCAAGAACAAGTGAATTTTTTGCTATTTTTTGTTCTAATTTAAAAGAGGATATTTCACACTTTAATTAAGCAAAGTTTAAATTTCTTCGATTTACTTTCCTGAAGCATGCAGAAAGTTGAACTTGAGAATCGAAAATTGGGCAAAAGCGGAAAAAAGTCTATATTTCTCACATGCTTTCTCGGCCATTGTAGGCCATTTTAATCTATTTACCCCAAAATATCCGGAAATAAGCAGTATACCATGAGGGCCATATTTCTGGAAAATCGGTTTTGACTTTGAGATCAATTTTCAAGGTTATTTAAAGGTCACATTGATTTTCAAAAAATCAAAAATCATGCAGAATATGATTTGTTTGTTTTATTTTTTTAACACGTTTGGGCAACACAAAGCTGGGGTTAATTTGGGACCAAAGACCTTGATCACCTTGACCTTGAGGGCAACTTGGAAGGTCATTCGTAGATCAAAGTGTGGAGTTTGTTGATTTAGAGCTTGTGAGTTTGGGGGTTTGGTTTCGGGTGTATTAGCTTAAGAAAACAAACACTTTGACATTCCAATGACCTTCCAAGCATGCCTCAAGGTCAAGTTTCTCAAAGTCATTGGTCCCTACTCCACCTTAACTTTGTGTTCCCCAAACGTGTTAAAAGAATAAAACAAAAAATTTTTGTTTCGCATGATTTTTGAAATTTGAATTTGATTTAACCTTTTTTTTACATCGGGAAAATTGACTTTAACTATCATTTTCGACGCAAAATTTTCTCCTCTTTTAGAATCTAATGTCAAAAATAGAGGTTTCTACTTAAAAAATCAATGTGACCTTCAAATAACCTTTAAAATTGATATTAAGGTCAAAATTGATTTTGTAGAAAAATGGCCCCCATTGTCCTGAGCAATATTTGTCTGAATAATTTGTTTTTATACCTTATTTCCGGAGATTTTGGTGTGGATAGATTAAAATGGCCCACCCTATATATATGTATATATATATATATATATATATATATATAATTATGGCATTCTTCTCTTTCAAAGCACATGCTTTGAGTGTATTGACGTGTCTAATTTGCCTTCTTCCCACTTTCGTAATGAGCAGTCCGTGCAAAGTACCTTCACGAATACCAACTGCTAATTCCTAAGGTTTCGTGCAAAACTCTCCTTTTTCGGCAGTTAAGACTTTACTGTCTGCAAACAATTGCTTATCACAAAATTAACATTTTCTAAAGGAAATGAGCTGAGTTGTTAAAATTCAGATAACGCTTCTTCGCAAAGTGGTTTCGAGCTGAGAGAGTTAACATAATGCTCGTACAATTTAAAACTGATCAATATACCTTCAAATTTAAAGATTTTGATTTAGACGATTCGAAGTTAATATTAAAACTCTTTCAAATCTGGAGACACGGAACATTTCAATTATCTTTTTATTTGTTATTATTCTTTTGGTTTTTGATTAGTACTTATGAAAATTATTAGTTAAGAAATAAAATTTATATCTTTTTTAAAAGCCTAGATCCAATAACTTGAGACTTACAGTACGTTCATAAAAACCATTGCAATTGGCTTATGTGTTTCTTTGAATTGATTCAATTTAACGTTTAAGTCGTAAAAAATCATATATATAGAGTCATTTTTTTATCCTTGATCCAATTCTTTCCGGAGACTTATCTTCTCTTCTCGGCGAAAAAAAATCCACAGAGAATAATGATGCTTCTTGCTCAAGAAGCAATATTTAGTGTCAGAATTTCATAATATTAATATATTACTCCGAAATATTATATTTCATACAAACTGAATGATGAATTGGATTTCATTGAAATTAATTATATAATAAAATTCACAATATTGTTATTTTAGAAACGAACGTTTATTCATAAAAATAACTTTTTAAAAGTGATTAATTTTGCTCGAATATCACTGTTTATGATTCAATTAAACATTAATAGTTTTTTAGAGCTTTTAGGTTTTGATATCTTCGAACCTTCGTTAAAATATTTGATACTCTTCAAAGTCAAACGGCTAAAATTCGAATTTTATTAATTTTTAAGAACTGTCACTTTCAAAACTTTAATTGTTAAAGGCTATCTATTAAAAATTATTATTGTTGAAGCCTTAAAATTTGTAATTATGTTATCTTTTAAATTTACATAGAAATTATGAAATATTTTAATTTTTTTAAGCTTGTTTTTATTTGTAAAAGCACATCATTTTAAACTAGTTCATTGCGAATCGACTTTTAATTTGTTCATTGTTTTATTTGGAATGCTTCAAATTTTCAATTTGAAATTCTTTAATAATTAACATCAGAAATTCCTCATAAAAATTTTCATATGGGATTTATTAATTAATGAGTTAAAAAAATTACTGTAAGAAAATCCGAATATTGTCAATCGGAAAGTTCATAAGATTTTTGTAATAACTGATATAACATTAACGAAAATAAACAAAATCGAGCTAATTTGGAAGGAAAAATCGAAACGTGCCAAAGTAATTTGGTATCTTGTGTTTCAAGGTTTAATTCTAAATAAAAGGTGCAATTTGTATTCAATGATCCCTCATGATTAGAATTGGATAAGAGTTGCAGATTTTTTCTGTAGCAAAATTAAAAATACAATAATCCTAATAAATATTGCTAAATTAACAATTTCAATACAAGCTATTTTCCTTCAGTTAAGCTTTAGCATCTCTTACACAATTATTTACAAGTAAGAATAAGTATATTTTAATCTATTTTTTAATCATTTATAAATTGCTTAGTCTCAACTTCGTTAATCGAAAATTCTTTTCCAGAAATTCAATTTTTTTATTTATCAGAGAATTACATGATAATTATTTAAAACAACCAGAACTTATATTCTAATAAGAATTTGTTTCTTGAGGCCACTAGAGCATTAGGTAAAGTACTTTTCGTTTTAATTAAAAATAAAAATAAATTTAACAATGTTTTGTTAAGTGAAGGTTTCGACACTTTTGAGTATTGAGCGCATAATGCAAGCTAAGTACATTATCTAGCGCGTCATTTTCTTTTACGCAAACTAGCGATAATGATAATTTTTAAAAATTTTTAACGATAGCAAAAAATAACAATTTGTGTTGAGACGTCCCTGGTTGAATTCAAGTGGTCTAAATGTTTAAACGTCGCGACGGACACGGTCCGGATCCAACGTATTTCCACGACGTTTGGCACCGGCGAAAATCTGCCATCCGAAATATACTCGCCTGCCACTTGAGCTTTTCTTAGCCGACAACCCGTGACGAACGTTGCTAAGGAACTTGAAGTCTTCACGATAAAAGCCTGCAGGGCTGTCCTTACCGTAAAAACATGAAGTGATTGTACTGCAATGAGAAATATCTTGGATGTAGGAACGTCGTGAGTGCACATAGTACTCGATATATCACTGTGGAGACGGTCTCGATTCTTTCAGTCTCTCGTATTATACATACACAATATACATACGCGAGTACGCATCACAATACCTCTACTCTTAGTATAAATAGACTGCAAACAATTTTGCTTTGGAAACCTTTCAGTAAATAAAATCGCAAATTGGGTTCGTCATGTGACCTGACTCTTTTAAAATATTCCTCAGAGAGAATCCAAAATTAAATTAGGTTTTAAGGTTGAAATATTAGATTACTGAATAGAATAGGGGCTCGGCTTTCAATGTAATGTGTCGCAGTACCCACGATGGCGCACTCGTGTTTAAAGAAATTGACACATTAGTTCAGCCAACAGGGAACTACTTTTATTCGAAATTATTATTATTATTACTATGGATATTCAAAACTTTTACTCGGGTGAACCCGAGTACATCATAGCCACGGACTAAGTCAAGTGACTAATGAAATCAGGATGATTAATATTATTATTATTATACCATTAAGCCAAATCCCTTTCGGGGTCAGCGTGACTCACTCGGTTCTAGGCTCCTTATACTGTCGGGGATGAAGGAATTCAGTGTACAAAGCGGAATAAAATTCCAGAAAGAACTAAGGAAATATATCAGGCGATTTAAACTCGAGCATATCAATTTTCATTTTTTTAAAAAACAATCAACGTATTTGCATTACAAATGAGCAGTAGAAAAGGACCTCAACTTCAGCGTACAATTTGTTAATACACTTAAGGGAATGTTTATGAGATGACACTTCTGTCAGTCGTTCCTCCATGTGTACAGTGCCTTGCCAAAGCACTTGCCAAAGCTTTGCAAAGGCCAGAGCTAGAAAATTACAATAATTACATCATTTTTGTCATTTATTGTAAGTATTTTGAGCTTTCTTGTATTTTTACACAAGGGAGAATCTCAAGATATGAATCCCACCTAGAATGTTTGAATCTTTATGAAACAAAAGTCAGTAAGCACGATCCTACGAGCAACTAAGAGCTAATTCGGATACTTAATCACATTTGGGATCATTGTCCAGAGATAAAGATTAAAATTTAAAACTGTATGAACAGTATGTCTCTTCGTATTGAAGCTTTATTATATGGTAAAGGTAAGCATACGAAATTGTGTTTCTATTTAAAAGTCGTTTTTTATTGTGAAAATGCATATAGCAACCTTTAGCAGATAATACAACTCCAATGCGACGATGAATACTGCTTAAACAGTTTTCAACTTTTCTCTTTATCTTTCGGCAATGTTTTTAAATGTGATTTAGTATCCGAATTGGTTCTTACTTGGTCGTAGGATCGTCCTTACTGACCCGCTCATTACAACTTTTGTCTTTTAATTTTTTTTTTCGAGTGGGGGGTTTCAACAATTTAGTTTTTGTATGTTTTTAATGCTATTTTTTACGATTGACACCATAAATAGAACTATAAAAAAATTATTTGGGACAAATTAATTCATTTTTACATTCTCATCAGAGAAGGTGAATAAAATTTGATCTTTCTAATTCTTGTCAAATGTCCATGTTTTGAGACCCCCTGAATCCGAAAAACAATTTTTTACGAATGCGTCTGCCTGTATGTATGTATGTATGTATGATTGTCTGTCTGCTTGTCTCTATGTATGTATGTATGGCTCTGTGCACGATAACTTTTGAAAAAATTAATCTATTAGATTGACCTTTGGTACACTCTTTTATTGTCCTAAACTAAAGGTCAAGTTTGTTAGTCAGCCATGTTTGATACAAATTCAAAAAGGTCTCTGTACGGATATCCACAGTATTTAAAAAGACGAACAATTTATCCTAATGATTTTTTTTTACACATGAAAAGGAACATTTCAAACCAAATAACGCACGATATGAAAAAAGGCAAGAGAATAAAAACGTTGATTTTTGAATGCCCTACAAGATCACAATAACAAATTTTTGACTTTTCTTCAAAAAAAAAGTAAATTAAAACTTTGACAACATTAGAAATATTGCAAAATCCAAAAACTACATTTTTTCAAAAACAAAAGTTTGTTTAAAGAATGCGCGTTGCTTTAAACGAGACAATTAAACTACTTCTGTTTTAATACCAATTTAAGTTATGCATTGTAATAATATACATTTATGGAAATGACATACAATTTGAGGGACATGTTCGAGTGCGAAGCACGAGATACGTGATGTGAATGTGTTCGTTAAAGCTTTAGTTTTAAAAAGTCTCGCATGTTTCGGATGTGGAAGGAAATAGGAGGGGGATCATTGCCCTGGAATATGAAAAAAATTTGCCACGCATTTTTGGACCACCCTAGTGCCATATTAGGATATTCCAATATTATAAAATATTATAAACATTTCCAATATTAAAACATTCTTCCCAAAGTACTTTCTTGATAGTGTAAAATTATTTTATATTCGTAATTATGTTCGTATTCTTTTTTTAATAGTGTTCAGGTTAGGTATGTAATAATTTTGATATCATCCTTACGAAATACTTTTAGACTTACATGCTATTGGTGAAAACTTGGAAAACTCACTTCTAACGCCTAATTTTACCGACATTCTAGGTTCTACTCTCACATAGTAGTATACTTTTCGAAAAAACCTGGTCTTTTCTTGGGACTTAGTCCAAAAGTGAAGATTTTGATAAAATTTCATAAAAATGTTAAAAAATTAGGCTAAAAAGTGACAAATGATTTACTTTTATTTTCAATTTATTTCCTTAATTTGAGAGGAACAATAAATAATAAAATTATTTATTATTCCTTGAAAGCTCAACTATCAAGAATTTTAAAAACATCTAAAATATTAAGTAATATTTCGGGAAGAAGTAATATACGATCTATAATTAATCTACCATTAGTAATATTTTTGTTGAAAATAGTACAATTTTGGTCAAAAACATTGAACTAAATGCTCAAAATTTTGATAAAGACCTATATTATTCTTTCAATTAAGATATATATTTTAGTATGCCACATTAGGAGCTCTTCTACTAGAAAATGAATTTTTTTATTATTCCTGATACTGGGAAAATTACGCTAGTGTTATGGCAAATTTCGTAATACTAGTCAGAGCATGATTTAAAATCATGCAAATTTGATAAACATCCCAATTGGAAAAGACTTAAGATTTAAAGATAAAAATTTTGGTTTATTGAACTTTGGAAACACACATGAAAATAATAATCAAATATGGCCAAATAATATATTTAATATATTTATATATCTTAATATATTTCATCTGATTATATTTGAACCGAACGAAATTGTAACCAGCACGCTGAAACTGCAAACATTTTATTTTTAGTGGTTAAACTGATAACAGTGTTGTTCAAAAAGCATCACAGACTAAATCCCGCAATTTCGAAGCTGTCGCTCATACAATATATATGACTGATCTAGCGACTGATCTTGGCCGCTTCTTCGCTTACGCGTCTATTCAGGTCAAGTTTACAAAATTTAAGTTAAAAATGATAAATATGTTTCAAAAGGTTTATTAGGTGTTAAACTTATTACTTTACATTATGATGTTATTTAGAAAATATTATTACACAACAGTTTCTTAATTTTTAATACAACCGCTTATAAATTACATTTACCAATTAGAATTTTAATCAAGGGTTATTTTCACACTGATTTTTAGATACATTATTTATATGTAAAAAAAATATCTTCGCTGTTTGAGCAGGTCTAAACTTTATAGTAAGGTCAAACAAATAAATATTTTTATTTCTTTAAACCAAGGGGTAATCATTAGCAATTTTTATAAGCATCTAAAGTCAAGACGTAATTTGAATATAACTAGATTTATTCAACAGAGTTTCAAAGGAACTCAGTAAAATTCAAGGAAATTCCAACGAATAAATGTCTCTGGAAAATACGGATTAGTCATATTAGTATTGATCGTAGTTGAAAAGTAATATTGTAGAAGTTAAACGTTAACTACTTTAAGTAAAAGTTCTTTTTCTCTAAAAGAGATAATCAAAGGAAAACGTTGGGCACACGCAAAAAGAAGACCTGTCATAATATTATGTTCGCAATTTTAAAATAAATGAAAAGTGGCCTTAGGTTTTGAAAACTTTTCGTCAAAGATGTTTTTTTCATTCGTCTGGTATGAAAATAAGGGGCGAGCGCTTCAATCAGCTTTTGGTGAATAAAGAATAGATAGGGTAAGTGCACCAGTGGTTAGCACCTCCCACTAATTTACTGTAAACAATGGTAAAGTGCAAATATTTAACGTAATCTGTTCGAACTGCTCTAATGTAAGCAAAATATTGTAACTATTCGCATTCTCTTATTGTTTAGAGAAATTTAGAGGGTGTGCCAACGTCTGGTTTCAGTGCCAACCACTGGTGCCTACCCTCGAAAGAGATGAAGAGTTGTGGCTAAGGCAGATCTTTAAATTGGCATGCCAGCAAGGCTTCGTATCGAGTATTTACCTTGCTCCGTCCTTTTTTTATCCCTCGGGCTCTGGCAGAAATTCTCTTGTTAATCAGGTTTTTCATTTAAAGATCATATCAGAATTATTGGAAATTTCACGTTTTTGGTCCCGATTACTTGACCTCAACGATAACTGCAGGTACAATTGCATTAAGAGAGGTCATACCTGTAATTTATAAATCGCTTCAGAATACATATTCATGAATTCTTTGAATTTTACTAATTCAATCGTACTCTTCTCGTTTCTTTATTCTAATTTCATTGTTAATTCCATAAAAGTTCCTCACACTAGCACGTATAGTGCGAAAAGTCGTAAAGTAAATTAAAGCTATACCTGAATCTAAAAGAAAATCAATTTCCGTTGCTTTGTTTCTTTGCGTTTCCTTAATCGTTTTAATATGCTTTTAATCAACAGATTACAGCTTCTTTCTTCACACTTGACACTACTTTTCTGTGAACTCATAATATGAAGTATCAAGTAGCGTTTACACTTAAATTAGAAAAGAAAACTTTTACGCAAATAAGAAAAGGTAATTGACAGTAATTGAGTTTATCTATAAATATACAGCGGTGCTAACATTATGGCAGAGTTCCAATTTCACTGTTTTCGACACAAGCGTGTGGTGCAACCTGTTGGTGTGCGTTTGCGCACAAAGCAATTGTCGATTCAACGTTACACCGGTTTGCACTTTACGCTGGACTAGTTTAATTAATTGAGAGGTTCATATTCCAAGAAACTTCCACTTCCGGTCAATGAAATTCCCCTGAACAAAATCCTCGGGAATACTGTATTTGAATTTTATAATGAGTAATTTGAGCGCTCAGAGCATAAAACCGAGTGCGTGTATACACTTACGACACCGTTGACGAACGTAATTTACTGACATAGTACGAACTTTTTTACGATTTTCACCAGCTTGACGACTTCTCTTAAAACGTGACACACGCAAGGACACGGCAAAAAATAGGTTTTCTAACCTCAGAGGTCGAAGTAATACGATTTAAGAGTTATTTTATAGACAGTAAAAAAAATATTCAAGAGTGTTGCAGTTTTAATTCAAAAAAAATCTGTCTCAATATAAGATGGTTCTTAAATTCTCAATTTCAGAGTTTAGATCAACTTCACTTGAGTTACTTAATTTATGTTTACCTCTGAATTTAACGTAGCACACTTTTCGAAAAAACCTTGTCTTTTCTTGGGAATTTTTCCAAGTGGCCGGAAGAAAAAGCAAGGGCTGTTTAGACCTATGCTTAGACACAGATTAAAATATAGGTTCATTTCAGCCTAAATTTTGTAATTAAAAAAAATAATTGAATTTTTACGTAGATATGAGATTTTCTGAGATAGAGTAATAACATTTAAAAAAGTACAAAACTTAGAAAGATTAAATTTTTTTTGAAAAAAGATTTACTCTCTTCGCTCCACTGGGAATCGAATCATAGAACTTCCGATTGCCGGTCGGGTAATTTTTCATTACGTACTGTCTATGGTTACGGAATTTTCCGTAACTTCAACCCCCTTTCGAGCTCGCTAAGAGCTAAAGTTACGGAAAATTCCTTAATAATAGAAAGTAATTCCGGAACTGACTAGCGTTACAGAATTTTCCGTAACTCTTACCCCTTTTTCAGCTCATTCAGGGCTAACGTAATGAAAAATTCCGTATTCACAGACAGTGCCTTTGCATTATACTATTAAACAGGTCGAAAGAAGAATATTTTTAGAAATACACGCCATCTCAAACCAGGTGTTCAGAAGGTGGAGCGAAGAAAGTAGATCATTTTACAGAAAATATTGATTAAAGATTTTTTTTTAAATTTATTTTTTATCTAGTCTGGAAATAACGTGAAGTATTTTCTGTCGTTTGAAGTGGTAACTTCATCGATAGGTTGATTTCTATTTTCTCAGTAAGGAAAAATATATCTGAAAAAACTGAAGGTAACGGATCTCTGATGATAATACAGATTCCTTTAAATTACTTGTATCATAAATGTAACACCGGCTTGAGATACCGTCTATTTCTGGACAAAGATTCTTTCTAAGATCTCCATAATAGCTTACTGGAAAAGCACCCGACCGGCAATCGGAAGAGAACCGGACTAGATCTTTTTTCTGAAAAAATTTAATTTGAAAAAATGTAAAAAATGTATTTTTTATTTAATCTGAAAATTATTTATATCAATATTTTTTTTTATTCTATCTAAGTAGTTTCAGTTATTTAAAGAGATAACTTGACCTATAGGTTGAGTTCTATTTTCACGGTGGTAGAAAAGATATCTACGCTGATTGATACTAACTATCTCTGATGATAATACAGATTCCTTTAAAGAATTTATAATGAATTAATCTCTATATTTCAAAAAAATTGTTCTAAATAATACTTCGTGGAAAAAAAAAGTATTTACAATTGAAGATTAAATTTTAAAATAATTTAAAAGAAGGAACAATGCTTTGAAATTCCTTCGACTGCACCTCTTTTGTTTCTTGTCATTACTTTAACTTTTATTTAGAGCCAATCTTCATTGAATTTCGTCTTCTAAGCGAATTATGGCTAATTTTTAAATGTTTTTATTCTAATAATATAACTAAAATGTAACTTTTAAAAATGAAATTGATAGTAATGCTTATATTTGTTGAAGAGTCATTATAAAAGTCTAAGAAAATAAAAAAAAATATTTTACTTTTTTTTAGATGTTGTTATATATGTATTCATAAACTAATAACAAAGAAAAATTTACAACAAGCTAAGTGAAATTTAAGTATAAAAAATTCTCTTTTTATGAAAAAAGCTCTAAAGTTCCTTTGATAAACATAAATTTAATACATATGAAAGCAATGCCGTAAAGTAGGTCTCAATTTCTCTATTTTCTTTTCATCTTAAGAACTTAATTAAGATCTCTTCTGCCAAGTAGAATTATACATTTCAAAGAAGTTTTTAAAACTTTCTAGCGGACTTATTCAAGGAAATATAATAAGGTATTTATAAACTTCATAGGACCTTAATCATGTACAAATTATGATAAATGGTTTGAATAAATAGGAAATGCAATCTAAATAGTTAAAAAGTAAGGTAATGCCTATACATTTGAACACATGCCACGCCTCCTTTCCTTTTCCAGCTCTCGGACATTTAGGCTTAGCCATAAAAAAATAAACAAAACAGCAAAAAATAATACTTTAAATTGTTGTTAATTAAAACTCTGACGTTCAATTCATACAAGAACTAAAACACAGTCGTAATTTATCTGAATTTAAGACATCAATGTCTTAATTTGACGATTAATTAATTCGTTTTAAAGGTTTAATTAGAATCTGGCCCAAAAGAAATTTCTAGTATTTCAGATGCTTTTTAAAATATTGAGAAATATTACTGAAATTATTTCTACTTTAAAGCTTGCTGCAAAATATCCAGAATATCTAGAATATCATCTGCTTCTTTTTATAAATCAGAAGCGACGTCATAACTCACCTGACATATCAACAATTAAGATATTGGTTAGTTAATTATAAACAGAGCTATTTTTATTGTGCCCACAATGAGACTTTAAATTACTTTCGCCAGTGTGAAATATCACCTTCACGCCATTGACCAGGAGGAAAGCTAGTTTGGTTTGAATTTCAAAATGAGTTCAGTCGTATTGAATAGTTAATATTGACCTACTTCCGCACTAGATTCTGGTGTAGAGGGAACATTTGGAATTAAAAATTGAGTCTATTGTATTATGGTGCATACATACAACAATAAAAGTATCTGCTTGAGCTTGGAGATTGCACAGCCTTGCTGAATATGCAATATATAACGAGTGTCGCGGCAATATTTACTTTTCTACTATTATTATTGTGTTTGCCTTTCAAAGGAGATTTATCTTCTCGCTGAAAATTGCCTCAGGTGCAAGACCACCAGTATTATTTTAAATAATTCCTAAAATTGAGGATCTTTAATTGGAAACTTTAAGAATTATATCTTTAAAAATTGAAATAATTATAAAAATGGAGAAAAATGAAAAGATCTAGTAATATTCAAAATAAATGCAAGTTTTTAAAAGCTCTTAAAGCTTATTTGCGCTCTAAAGATTTATAAATATAATCTAGGACATTTTTTTCTTGAATTTTCAATTACTTATACTTAGAGTAGTAGAAAGATTCTTCTGCATTATGTATTTTTTCGTTTTTTTCGCTTAGATGTAAAATGTATGTTATTCGGTACTTTGCGCGCAGTGGTTCAGGAATGGATTTTGGCGGAAGGATAAAGCTGTAGGTCGCAATTCTCAACCGATTTACTTTTTTTTTAATTGGTTTGTATAAAATTTCTAACAAACGTAAGGTTGTTGATCTTTGATTTTGTTTATTCAAAAAATATTATATTAATAAAGATATTGGAGAAGATGGCACAATCAAAGTATTATATTTTTAATAAATTAAAAACAATTCAAATGGACGTAAAACTGTTAAAAATTCATTTAAAAATACTAATTCAATATAAATAATTGGTTTTAAAATTAAAATGGTTACTATTAAAAATATGCATAAACAAATCTTCATGTTTAATTCTTCTTCAGAGCTAATTAGCTTTTTAAGATTAAAATCAAACGGTGTAATAAACTATTACCTTACTTTAATTTTAAATAGGAAACAAGTAAAAGGTTTTTGAAAAAACTGCGATTTTATATCTCTATTCTCCAACAAAATTGCTAAAAAAAATGATAAATTGTTTATATCATTTTTTTTAAACTACTTAGCAGTATAAAGTAGTATTTTATGTATTAGGAACAATTTATTTTAGAATAATCCACAATAAAATAATTAATAGCACTAAAAGCCTATGAAACAGGCTTGTGGTGGTGATATTTAAGAAATCATATTTTATTTGTATTCTATTACTAATTTTGCAAAGAGATGTTGTGGGTCAATTTGCTTCAGTTAATATTAGTGATTCTAAATAAAATTTACAAACGCTATTTTTTTCTTAGGGGAAATACTTGTTAAAGTTCATGGGGCTTGGGTGACCTCGAAATTTTCATATTTTTCTCACAAAAAATCGATTTATTTTTCTGTAGATTAAAACCATTTTTCGGATGATATACATAAAAATTCAAGAAAAAAATTTGCAATGCATGTTTGGACCACCCAAGTGTGTAAAATGCCTGAAACAGAGTTAAAAGGCTTGTCACATGATTTTAGCTGCTACATTTCCCACCACAATAAAATGAAACTGGAACATCCATTTCACGCTCGTGGATTTCAAAATCTTTTATAATAGATATTATACGACGCAAAAGAAACATTTTTTACATTCTGACGACTCTAAGCAAGGCATGTCGTTTAAAAGCTTGCACAAATATAAATGAAGAATGCAATTTTGTACAGCTTACTTCACTGACGTGATTGTAGCATGCCTTGAATACTTTTGACAAATCCAGTTAAAGTTTCCTTTCCCATTTCGTGTAAAACAAAGGAGATTTAAGAAAGCGAAAAAAGTGAAACTAATTAGATCAGAGTTTTGCTGTAGGAGCAATGTATTGAGAAAAAGTTTGGGAGGAAATGCCAATAATTCCTTCTGCACGAGGTGCTACAGAATTTCATTTCGGATGTGCATTAGAGAAACAATGTCCAATTTAGTGTCTCCTAGATTATCAATATCTCTTTTTATTTGATTGTATTTCAATTCTATCTCAAGTGGAAAATATCACTGACCCAATAAATTCAATATAAATTCTATCTTTCTGTTCCAGAAGCGAGATGAGTCGACTTCTAAGCGAGTGCAAATCAATACACCATTAATCTATGAAAAAGAATAAACATTTTGCGATGAAAAGCATAAATAAACCCTAAAATTGAAAAATGTGGATTTTCGCGCATTTAGTCATCGAAGTAGATTTAAATTGTCATTGGCACGAATTTGCCATCTGTGGCACTAACGACGATGAAGTGGAGAACAGCGATGTTGACTCTCGTGGGTATAAGGTCAACTACGGGTTTAAGGACAATTTGGCATGTACGTCATTTATCCGGCAGATGAACTTCTTAGAATCTACGAAAACCCTATTCGTCAACGCGGATTAACTTTCGCATCGGCATTTCCACGTCGCCTTTCCAAGAGTGGAAACGACGACAGAAAAAAAAAGGCTAGCACTACCAATCACAAAAACGGCAAAAATCGTAAAGAAACATTCGAGCGAAGTATAAAGTTTAGTAAGACTTCCTCCGCAAAAAACGGTAGTCAGAGAAGTCGTGTCAGAGATAGAAACTCAAAAATAGCTATGATGCAGAATACTCGAAACCTCGTGGAAGAGGGTACCAACCCCCTCAAGGATCTAACGCATGCTAGCTGCAATGAACCACTCAAACAGCACAATGGCAATGCTGTCAAACTCGTCCAGATTGGTAAGTCGATTTGTATTATATTTCTGTATTATCGCTCTTTGCTCTTATTTCTCTATATCACTATCATCCCTCATTTATTCATCTCTTCCCTTTTCCCTTATTTCATTAACCCCCTAAGCACTTAACCCATTGAACCCTGTCCACCCTTTATTAGATATGTTCCCCTCATTTCACACCCCTATCATGAGAACCCCTTGCCTTATCATCATACCCCCCCCCCCCTCTCCACCTCTGTCCTCCTATAGACTCTCCCTTCTTCCCCAATACCCTCTAACCATCGCTCCCTTTTGATCCTCACTCCTCCATCAGACCTCCCTTACTATTTCCCACGTCTCTTTAACCCTTAATCCCTCTTGACTCTGCTGCTCCTCGCCCCATCACTTAACTCCCTTACCTTGAAATTTTCAAAACTCTAAAATTAATTTTTGTTTGCTCTGTAAGAAACGTGTATAAGGGAAAGCTGCCCACAGAGTGTAAGAAAAATCTAACCTCGTATAGATGCTCTTTTTTAAGTTGGCAAAAGTTGAAAAAAATGACGTGTGTAAGTAAAGTCTAATACTTTGGATAGTTAAAACTAGAAGGAAAAAAGAATTAAGTGACCTTTGAGCATATTTACACCTGTGTGACCACACGTGTGTCTAGAAGGCTCATACACAATCATTTCTTAAATATTATTCCCAATTCAGAAGTAACAAATCTTTTTTCACAAATTGGAGAATCCTAATGCTGTCATATTATAATTACAGAATCGAAAAATTGTTAGATTCCTTTGTTTCTTTCAAATATTAGTTTAAAGGAGGTTATCAAAATAAGTTGTCATTGCGACCTGTCAAAATACTATTTTGTTAAAAAACACTTATATTTGAGAACAACTCAAATCTAACTTTTCCGATACGTGACCTTGATACTCGTATTTACTCGATATGACAGGCAGCACCCGCGGCGGCGAAAGCCTCTTATTCCTTATGGATAGAAATTACATAAGCTAGCATGGGTGTTTTTTTTTGTAAATATAATAAAGAAATAAATAATTTTATATTTAAGGAAACTTTCTTACAATAAGATTTTTTTGAGAAATTTGTCTTTTCATTCCAGCTGAACCAGTTCTAGTTTCGTTGTTGGTTATAAACAAAGCCTTAAAAATTATCCGCCGAATGTCAACAAGCGGATTGATGATGAATATTTCGATTAAAAGAGGATTTCAAGCTATAATTTATTATATTGGTTTTCATCCTCAAACACTCAATGCAGGAAGAAATTATTAGTAATTCATGTGGTAAGGGTGCAGGAGTTAAAAGAAAATGGGATACGCAAAATCGAAAGTAGCGTTATCAGACAAACGTCTACTAATAGCACGGAACGTTCTGGGAACGTTTTGCGTGAACCTTCAGAACTTTTCAGTGGAACGTTACTATATTACATTACACATTAAGGATACTATAGTACAATGTAGTACATATATGCGGTACTCAAAACTCAAAAGTGACATATATTATTACCTATCTCCTACGGTTTAATAAATAATTGTTGTTAAAAATAACAATGATGGAAGGTTCCTCTCAGGTCCCTGTAGAACGTTCCGAAGCGGCGGACATTTTGCATTCCCAGATAACATTCCCGAAACCTTCCGTAGCTTAGTTCTCCCTTATAAGGCGTTAAATTACAGGTATTTATTAAGTAAAAAATATACAGGGTGGGCCATTTTAATCTATCTACCCGAAAATCTCCGAAAATAAGCGGTATACAAAAAAATTGTTCAGACAAAAGTTGCTCAGGACAATGAAGGCCATCTTTCTGCAAAATGGGTTTTGACTTAAAGATAAATTTTCAAGGTTATTTGAAGGTCACATTGATTTTTTAAAATAGGAATCCTTATTTTCGAGGTTAGATTCTGAAAGTGCGGAAAATTCTACATTCGAAATTATAGTTAGAGTCAATTTTCACAAGGTCAAATAAAGGTGAAATCAAGGTCAAATTTCAATAATTATACAGAGTATGATTTTTTTTTATTTTTTTAACACGTTTGGACAGCAAAAAGCTGGGGTGAATTTGGGATGAACGACCTTGATCACCTTGACCTTGAGACCAAATTTGAAGGTCTTTCGAAGATCAAAGTGTGAAGTCTGTTGGTTTAGAGCTTGTGAGTTTGAGGGTTTGGTTTCGGGTGTATTAGTTGAAGAAAACAGACGCTTTGACCTTCGAATGACCTTCCAAGTTGGCCTGAAGGTCAAGGTAATCAAGGAAGTTGGTCCCAAATCCACGCCAGCTTTGTCTTGCCCAAATGTGTTAAAGTTGTAGACATGTCTGTAGATTGTAAAATTTTTACCTCCAATTAACCTTTATTTGACCTCGTGAAAATTGTCTATAACTATTATTTCGGACGTAGAATTTTCCGCTCTTTTAGAATCTAATGTCAAAAATAGGGGTTCCCATGTAAAAAAAATCAATTGAACCTTCAAATAACCTTGGAAATTGATCTCAAGGTCAAAACCGATGTTGCAGAAAGATGGTCCATATTGTCCTGAACAACTTTCGTTTAAACAATTTTTTTGTATGCCGCTTATTTCCGGAGATTTTGGGGTAGATAGATTAAAATGGCCCACCCTTTGTATTTCACATAAAGAGAAATATTAGGAAAATCTATAATTGTAATTATAAATTTCCTATCATTTTTCTTAACCCTCTAGTGTTAGAACCTCGAAATTTTCCATTTTACCTAGAACGGGTCCATTCACATAATAATTATTTTTCAAAAAATTAGAAAACTTTTTGAAAAAAACACTGTTGAAAACACGTCCGGGTCCCTGGGACCCGTTATAGCACTTGAGGGACTTAAATCACTTGAATCTTAAAAAAGTAGAAATGAGATACGGGACCCTGTCGGTGAAAAAAATAAGGAAAATCCAGTATTCAAGTAATAATAGCATGTAGAATTGCTTTAAATTTTTCTTTTGATGAATATTGCTTTGTTGCAAATTTACTATACTACAGATACTATGTATTTTTTAAGGATTCCTAAAAAATTTACCCTATCTTTATGAACTTAACAATAAAAATGTGCCAGAGGATTCTGAGGATATGAAAATAACAGCAGTCATTTAATGAGAAATTGTGTCATTTTCACACTAGAATATCCGTATGTTTGAAATAGAGAAAATGGAGCATGTGTTATGTACATTAAGGTGGTCCAAAACAATATTTTTTTTAGAAGGCAACGATCGGGGGGATCGTTAATGTTTACAACTGGGGGGAGTCATTTGATTTAAAATCCGAAAAAAGAAATTCCCTATTTTTTTAAATGTTGAGTTTAAGAGGTGCCGGTTTTGACATGAAGTTTCCCATGTAAAATGAATAGGGAAAAATTACTTTTTTGAGTGTTTGGAATCATTTTAAGGGTTTAAGACAATGCTACGAAAAAGTATAGAGGCTTGTTAACATTTATACAACGCAAAATTTCCTGTACCATACATATTGTTTTGACATCATCCTTAAAACCACCTTTAAAACCAAAAATGTCAATTTTTCATAAAATCGACCCTTTGAGAATTTTTGTTCTCTTTTTTTTTACTTAAAATTATTTCTATTCGTCTAGTAGAATCTTTAATATGATTGGTTAATGGATTTTTAATTGTTTACGTAAATTTCATTTTCTTCAATACTTTTTTTTGGAAAATTCGTTTTTGTATAAAAAATATTACTGTATTATCGTTATGTGGTATAATTTATTTTCACTATTTACCAATCGTTAAAGTAATACATTTTTTTAATGACCTTTCATTTATTTAAACAATATTTTTCTACAAAATTAAAAAAATGTTTATTCTGCTGTTTATATTAAAACTTCTGAGTATCGAAAACAATAATTTTGTTATATTTCTGACTTGATTTTAAACAAATGGAATTTATTCACATATTTGAAAAGTAGTTGATCAATTTTGATAAATATTTTATCATAGAAGTATTAATATTTTCTAATTGAAAAAATTTTGAAAGAAAATTATTTAAACAAATTCAATTTGTTTAAATAATTGCAAATTAATCAGTGAATATTATTGAATCCGATAAATATGGGAATACATATAATATTCCTTACCCTATGAACAGAATAATTTGTCCAGATATCTTAGTAATTATTTTTCCAAAAACAGGAATATTGAAATACTTTATGGAACCTTTGCAATTCGATAGAAGATCTGTCATAGACAGAGAAATTCAAAACTGAACCTCGATCAAACCGCTAAATAAACTCGAGAAAAAGTTTTTTTCCCCTAAATCGAGCTTTTATCAGTTTTCCTACAGACACTCTCATTATCTGATAGTTGAACTCACATTTTAATTGTAAATTTATTTATTTCTGATTACATGTAAACACGTGGAATTCATCTATTAGGAATTTTCCTTTTTAGGCAACAGATGGCTGTTTACTTCCTTGTGGAAACTGAAAAACTGTGAGCACCTTTTTCCAAAGCTTTTCACCTAAAAAAAATTGATTTAAAGTAATCGATAAATATAAAGAAGTAATGCACGTAAATCTGGATATAAGACCGATTTTGGACTTGATTGGATTGACCATTTCTGTTCGATTTGGAAGTATGACGCAATGTGATGCAACGAACGCGCTGAAAGTGCTTCTCTCATCACAAAACTGTGAAGGCCATCCGTTCTAGGAATATCGTGAACCGGGGGTTCTTATTTCGGGAGTCGAGTGTAATAGTTTACTTTTAATATACATCATTTTTACACCAAAATACTTTGAATTTGAAAGAAGTACATATTTAAATTTGGATACAAAAAAATGCATGCGAAATAAAAAAGCATTCTTTTAAGTTGATCATTATTGTTATGTTTACACGTCAGTAGAGAATATTTCTTTATTCTGATTACTATTTACAGCGCAAACTATTGTTAAAACTTAAAATTACACCTTTTCATAATAATAAGTTTGGAATTAAAATGCATGCTAATTTTTATATTGATGTAAATCTTCTTAACTGATAATATCATTTATTATGAAAACTGCTTTAATTATATTGGACTGCAAATTTCAATTTTCGGTCTGCTAATGGAAAGTGACTAGTTGTTTTCGATAGTAATAAATTCATCTGACATAATTCAACTGAATAGCTTCTGAGTTAATAAGTCTCAAGTTTTTAAAAAATTTGTTTGTTGATAAACGTGAAAGAATTTTTTTCCTTAATAAAAGTGAAGGAACTTTAGTGTAGTAGGTATGCTTAAAAGAGAATAATTAATTATGAAAAATCCTGAAGTAAGTGAGGTTCTAGATATTTGTTTTGAAGAAAGGATTAGAAATTTTATCCACAAACAATGGAAAACTACGTGCTCTCTTATTAAAAATAATTGAAATTACTTTTTCGTAATTTATAATTTTTGTCTTCATCTCAGATAAGGATATTAGAAAATAAGATGCTTGAAAAACAAAGATTTTAAAACGCTTTAGAATTAATTTTTATATTAAATAAGCAGATTATTGATATTTAAAGCACAAACAATTTTCTGAAGTAAAAATCCTATTTCTGAATAACTTTAATAGTCTGGAAAAGGCATCAGTAGTAAGCTACTAAATGAAATGAAATTTATTAAAAGTATACTCAAAAGTAAACGAGCGTAATAAAACTGTCTACCATAACGGAATTTTCCGTAAGACTTTTGCAGCTCATTCTGGGCTAAGGTTACGGAAAAATTCATGGTACTAGCCCTAGCGCTATACTTGACGGGTTGTTTTCACAGGAAATTTCATAATACTCGCCATTAACAAAATTATGAGTGAGTTACGTAATTTTGACGTAATTCAGCTATAAGGAAAAAATTTTTATTTTGATAATTGTTATAGATTTTCTATTGAGCCAACTTTAGTTGGCTCGATATAAAGTTCATGTTAGAGCGGATACTTGGTGAACTTGGCCGCTAACTATGTCAAACTTATTTAACATTCTGAAGCGTTGTAAATACCTTTTGTCTTCGCTTCTCAAGAAAAGAGGCCTTGAGAATAAGTACTAATGGTATCAGGGCTTCCCACATAATATAATCATTCAAATCCATCTTGAGCGGATAGAGAAAATTGTAAGGTAGGAATTGATTTCGGCAGAAGTGACTACTTTAGAACAGATTTATTCTATAAGAACTCCATGTGGAATTTCCACGTTAATAGGATTTGAATTCTTTCTCAGCTCTTATAACGGAAAAGAGAAATTGGTAAACAATTTTTATAGCGTGGAGAGTAGACGTCCAGAACATAAGCAATTTTAAGTAGTATAAGTAAGAATTACTCAGACATAGGCAACATATTTTTGCTTCCTTAAATAAATTTTTTGAGATTATAATTTGAAATTTGAACATAATTAAAATACTAATAATTAATTGCAATATCAATAGTATGATTATAATCACTAAATAAACTACTGTTTGAATTAATTATTTACCTTTGAAGTTGGCACGTGTTAGTGCATTTGGTTTAAATAATTTCTTTCTGAAAGCCTTGAAGAATGCTCGCTTATTGTCGTAATTCACTAATGTCTTTACCTAAAACTATATGAAACGCCAGTTTGTAATACAAATAGAAACTGCATGAAGTTGTGCCAAAATGTAAATTATACACACCATTTCTGTAGAAATATTTTAGGGACACTAAACTATAGAAATACTTAATTTAAGTGTTAAATCGGTTCTAAATTGAAAATGCTGTTTTTAGTTTTAAGGCCAAGAGAATGTTTACGACTGCATTTTTAAAATGTTTACTACCGTACTAATAAAACTGGAAGCTTACAATTTAAAAGCTGTCAAAATATTATGACTTTGATTCTAAAAGCTTTCAAACTTCTGGTCTTAAAGTAATACAGAATGGAGGATAAAGAAAATTAAAAATTTTTAATTACACAGACCCACCAAATTTTTTTTTCTGAAACCAGAGCGAAACTACCATACCCATACGTTGTTGGGGTCGCTGAATCAGAATTGTGGGCCAGACTGACCCCAGTAGGTCTGGATCAAGGTCAAGTGGAGGTCAAAATGAGAAAAAACCCATTGAATCAATGTGAACCACTACCAGCGTCATCTTTACCCCATCAGGTCGGGACGAAGGTCATCCTAAGGTCTAAATTAAGAAAACCATGGAATTTGAGAAAATCTCTACTCTTTGACCTTTTTGAAGTCGCTCAATCCGAACCCGTCGATAGTTCAACCCCATAACTTCGATTTAATCATTTTCTAAATTTTGACCTTAGGATGACCTTCATCTCGACTTGATAGGGTCAAAATGACCACGGATTTGGATCTAACGACCCCAGAAACGTCTTAAAGTCACGTTGATTCAATAGTCTTTTTCTTATATCGACCTTCACTTGACCTTGATACTGATCTGAGAGAGTTAAAATAACCAAGGGTTTGGATTCAACCACCCCAGAAGCATATGAGAGTAGATGTTTTTGCCGGTCCGATGGTTTTTTTTAAATATTGAACTTCATTTTACCTTGATCCCGATCCAATGGTTTTCTTCATTTTGACGTTTAATTGAACTTGTTCCTAACCTGATAGGGGTTACAGGAAAAAAATTTTGGGGGACTGTGTTATTTATGAATTATTCAAATTGTTAAGTTCTGATATTTATTGGAAAACTAAATAAGATATTTATCTGTTTCAAGCAATTTCGAATTTGAATATGGGTTAGTGATAAATCGAAATATTTAATTACAAACACAATAATGTAGTGTAAATTTAGAAGGAAATTCATAGAGATGGATGGTTTCTATATACACATGGGCAAAAGCTTCATTGTTCCATAATCTGCTTCTGGATCTCCTTCCTGTGTAAACATAGTGCGAGTAAACGTTAGATACGTTAAGTGCCACCAACCACTAGATATATGATTCTTTTCCTAGCTTAGACAAGTTACTATCAACACTGAAATTAATCCTTCTACCGAACAGCAATAATTCAGGGCAAACTTGAAGCGACTTTACTGATTACTTCCAACTCGTTAACATCAGTCGTAAAGTTGTAATATTCGTATGTAGGTAATGTGTAGACTCCTTATTTCACAAAATCATAATTTTAGTTATAATATTGTATAATAAAATTCAGAAATTAAAATTTAATCTTTATTTCCAAAGGAAATTCTTCTGTGTCCTCTCTGGTCTTATCCTCCACTTTATTTTCTATCTCAAATTTCGCTAAAAGCATCGGTGCTGAAATAGAACTCTCCTTAAGGAGTACTTCGTATTGTAGCGTAATATAAATGATAAAATAAAGGGGAGTATAAGACCAAAGAGACCACAGAAGAATTTTCTTTATTTATTCGAATCGGTTATAGAGGAATAGAACTGATTTTCATAACGTGGTCGTAAAATCCACAAAAAATATCAGCAGAAAATAATAACATCTGTGCCTGAGGATGGCTCTACACCAGAGCTAAAACTTTTAACGCAAGTTGAGAGAGAAAATAAAGGGTTGGACAAGAGCATAGAGATCACAACAGAATTTTTATATTAATTTCAAACGATCACTGAGGAATAATACTTTTTTATTTCTATTGTATTTCTATCTTAAACTTCAAAATTATGTTTTCAATTTCCATGGAATAATTTATAATTATATAATAATTATTATGCAAATACTTATCAGATTTATTATTCAGTTAGCATTTTTACTGCGCTAACTGGACGACTAATCCCACAAGCAAGCTCGCAAGCAAGCCACCATTGTATTTGCTACTTGTAAGAAACGATCTTAGTTCTTTCTTACCACTTTTAGTCCTGTAACTTAAAAACTTTTAATTTTTGATTCTTTAGAGCAAGTAAAAAAATTAAAACCTATAGAATCTAAAATATGAATCAGATGTTATCGATTTAAAAAAAAATGAAATCCATTTAGTTAAAAGTTTACAAACTGATTATTAAATATTTATTTTACATTTATTTATAAATTTCAAAACCATTTTATGTAAAAATTGACGAAACTGCCAAAAAGGTTGATCAGCTTCAATTTTTTATTTAAACTCACAAATTAAATTATGCGTCCCATTCTTGGCCACACTAAATGTTCGACAGATTTGTCGGGGAGGGAACCTCCCTTTACCCGCTCTTATCCGGGACAGAGAAACACCTGTTGTGAGTGTTGACTATTCAACACATAAGAGATAGTTCACATATTACGCAACATTAAAAAGGGGGGGGGGTCGGGTTTCGATACGGTCCGTTATATAGAGATGGGGAGGGGGGCATTTTGACCCTATTACGTAACATTTTTAATTTATGATTTTTCTGCAGCACCAACATTTTACATCAAAATTTGTAAATAAATCATTTTACTTCATCATAAAGTTGATTTCTAAATGTTTCTAAACATTATTGATAGAAGAGAAAATTTTATTTGCAAATTGTTCTACAATAATGGAAAATAATTCTGTTCTTAACATTTCATTGCCACACAATAATTTTTACACATTCTTACTTGTTAGAGATATCAAAAATTAAGTTATGGGCAAAAACTTTTTTTGAAGAATTCGAAAAAATAGAAGCTTTTTAATAGATATGAAAGCTTTAAGAAGATTTAATTTTTTAATTTTTCAGGTCTCAATTTGGTGAGATTAAAGAATAAAAATGAGTTAAAAATACAGTAAAGTTAAAAATATATACTTAATAGAATTGAAGACATTCAAAAAAAATTATAAACTTTAAGAAATTTTTTAAAATGCACATTTTGGTAGATTTCAAAAATAAATTTAATTAGCTTTAAAAGATTTTTAAAAGGGTTCAAGAGAATAAAATAATGTTCTTAACATTCCTGGAATAATCTTAAAAATTATAAGGCAATTCTTTTACATTTTAAATAATTTGTCAAAAATTTAAGGAAAATTCAAGTTGTTTAAAAATATTTCTATGAAATTACGTGTTCGACAACTTTTAACAAAAAAATAGCCATTTGTAATTTTTATGTTATATTATTATTAATATTATTTGGTAATCTTCATGATATTAAAAAAAAGGTTTAAATTGGTTAATTTCAATTAGTTCTTACATTAGGTAACTTCAATACATCATCTTAAAAACCTTTTTTTTTTAGAAAACGTTAATAATTTTTTTTACGTGATACAACAGTGGTCTGTCACATTTCACTTTTTTTAAACGCACAAACCTACGTCCCTTCCTCTCTCTTTAGCCCTTCCGCCACCTTTAAAATTCAGCAAATGGCCCCTGACTTACACCGAACAACTTTTCCAGTGCCCCCACCTCCCTGAAAAAAATTATGCGTCCTAGTGTTGACTTTTTTAAATCAATTATCTTGAAAAATTGTGAGGGAGGGGGCACATCCCTCTGCCCACAGACACCGAACACATCCTCTAGGTTCTACCCAAACAAGTCACGCGCCCTAGTGTCGATCATTTTAAATCAAGGACTTTGAAAAGTTGAAGGAGGGAGAGCTCATCCCTTCCCCTCTTCAAGCCGAATTTTTTTCCAGGGGCCCCTGAGAAGGGAATGGGCTCGGTCGGGAAGGGCCGAAGGGATGTGTTCGACAGCAGACATTCCCGAATCCTTTCAAATGATTTTTGCTAGGGGTGCGGAAACTTTGGATAAATGAGGGAGAGATACGAGTTGACATTATCATTTTTCTCCACAATTTTTTTGTTCAGATTCGAGTTAAACGTGAAAAAATATATTGAATAAGTGATATTGAATCCAAGTTTGAATCTAATCGAAGGTGATCGTCCTTTTTAAGTGTAAGAAGCTCAATATTTCGAAAAAGGTAATGTAGTTCAGATTGGCGTCAAGCGTGAAAAGGTAAATAATATACATACATGCGTTTAAAAAAATTCTAAGGTAGTCGAGCTTTTCTGCAGTTTTACCTGAAAATTAAATTTGATTTCAAAATAATTAAATTTTTTATCTCAGTAAGCTAAATAGTTTATTTACCACAATTTGTCATTTATTATCCAATTTAAAAACCTAAAAATAAACTTTTTATTTTATTTGTTTGATTAAAAATTTAAACAATTTAGATTTGGTTGTTTTCAACCTCGAAAGATTCAGAGTTACGGGAGTAAGAGAAGAGAAAAGCGAAAGGTAGCAAAAACGATTTAAGGGAGCTTCAAACTTGTAAACAAAGTTAGTACAAGTTCGTTAATGGCAGGAAGGCTAAGCCCTGTTTTGGTTAGGTATAATCGATTGAATTTCCCACCACTTTGTCTCTTCGCTGTTGACATATTGATGGTCTCAAGAGACTTTTTATTTTAGTGCATTGAGAAGGGAAGAAGTGAACAATAAATTTCAGATCTTGGGACTTTTTCAACTTATAATTTCAGTAAGGCCCCTTTGCTTTACGAATAATTGTATGTGGGAAAATTTTTCTTTTGAAAGAATTGCTGCCATAAATATCGTTTGATTAAAAAAGTTCCACCCGAGCGATCGTCATATTGTCGAGAATTTTCTTGCCCTGCAGCGACTCATAAAAAAGTCTCTAGCCCCATTTCTATCGTACGACATGGCTTTCAGATTTTTCTTCAAAATACATTGAAACCATAATAAATTCTATTGCTCCTTCGAGATTCGCTATTTTATTAAAGTAGATTTATTTTAGGAAAATAAATTTCTATACAAATATTTATGGCTGCACAAGAACTGATAGATATAGTTTACATAGGCTGTAGACCCTTTTCGGCAATTTTTTATTTTGTTGGAAAATTAAATGAATGTAATATTAAATGATCAAATTATATAATTTTCTAATTGCTTTAATAATTTCATAAGTTTGAAAGGCAGATTTTCATATATCTAAATTGAGGAACGTAATAAATATCAATTTTCCTGCGACAAACCTTATTTGAACCTTTGGAACATATACCCCTATAAGCGAAGCACGATACCTCAATTTCGCTTTGTTAACCCTTCATTGTGTCGGAAGAAGGTTGAAATAATAATGAATTGACGAATGGCGCTGTGATCGGCCACACAGAATGGAAGTACTAGGTGGCGCGAAAACTAATAGGTTTCACCATTGTCCGGAGAGAATTTACTGGAAAATTAGTGTCCACCACGATCCTAAATTAAATATTGCACAACAAAATTGTCAGTCTTAATTATTATCTAGTTTCACCATCTGAAATTATAATGTACTCGACGCCGAATTCCATAAAAATTAATTAACATACGTATATAATAATAATAATTGTAACAAATATTATGGTATTCTCAAATATTCTTTTTCGGTACATTCTAAATTACTCCAATACATTTCAGAATTAGCGACGTAATTCTGGATTATTTTAGGCTATCCTGAAGTATTTTCCAATACTGTCGAAGATTCCAAAATTATCTACAAACTACCGTAACATTCTGAAGTGTTCTGAAGTATTCAAAAAGATTCCACAGAACATTAACATTAACATTTTAGAATATTCTAGAAAAATCTCGAACAGTCTTGAAATTTCTGCGTAATTGCAGACAAGTCTAGAACGTTTTAGATTATTATAGAAGTTTCCAGGAACATTAGCAACTCTACATCTGAAAACTCCACAGAGAAAACTAAACACGGGGATTGTACGTAATCATGTTTATTAAACCATTACATATTTTTAATTTAACTTTTCGTCGGACAACTGGGACGATATCGTCCATCGCAGAATTGTCACGTTCGTAAAAATTACGCATATGCCATTATTTAAAATGTTGCAATTATTAATTAATGAAATCTTTCATAACAAAACCCATTGGAATAGAAAGAAGAGATCAAAAACTTATCCCCTGAATTTTGTTAGAATTTTCAGATACTTCTAAGTGGCTTCAATATGCCCAAAGGCGATATAAACTTAACGAGGTTCAATCCTACACCTTAAAACTCTACACAAAATAATAATACGAACTTTGCAAATTTAAATAAACTCTATAAATCAAACCTCTACACGCCCATTTGTGAAACAATTGCAAATAACAATATATTTTGTACAAATTCTATTATTGCGTGTAAATTTTTGCTTTGTAGATTCCTCAAGTCATTGAAGAATATTCCTGAAAAGTTCAAAACATACTGGGATATTCTGAAATATTTTTAAAATATTCCAGAAAAATTTTCAGATCATTCATTTCATCGCGTATTTTTAATTATGTTCGTTTAATGTACACTGTGCTTCCTCAGAGGGGATCTTTGTGCATTCATTTTGGATGTAAGTTTTTTTAAGATCGACAAGATTCGGGGTGATATATTTTCTATGATCATGATAAAATACTTATTTGAAAAACTTATTCATTGTATGAGAAATCACTACCTGAAAATATTAATCCATTTAATAATAATTAGAAAATTTAAATTGGCATACAAATGTCGAATTTTACTTATTCATTTTTTGTCATTCTCATAATATATAATGAACCAAACTCGACCTTTTTTCTTAAAAAATGATTGTTTTCATTAAAATGTACTTGTAGATTTTTTCATAAATATATGTTAAATATAGTACTACAATATGTGACAAAATAATATAGAAAAATTATGCCACATTCTAAAATATTATGAAACATTTAAACCCCAGAACATTCTGGAAAGAAAGATTTGGATAATCAAAATCTATGAACCTATTATTTTGAAAAAGCACTTTTTAGTCTCTGGAGAAATGAAATGTATTTTTAAATCCCTAAGGACTGAAAAGTTCGTTCAGTTTCTAGAGATTAAAAAGTAGAACTTTAGCTTCCGTTATAAAATAGGAATTGTTCCTTGAAGTGCGGAAAAAATTGCAATTGAAGCCAGAAAACATCGGTACGAATCCAGAATAAGAAATATTTTTTTAAGTTAGCAAAATATTTCTTATCACAAGTATCACAAGTATGATAATTTCGGTTTTTCTAAAAGGGTACTAAAACCTTCCTTGGGATCATGTGACGTTTATCCGTCAATTTTCTCTAAACTCCCTATAAACCTGTTGTATGCCTCAATTTTGTGGAAGTATGAATGATTGCCATTCTGCCAGTCCCTTATCAAAGTTATATGACCAGTGGTAGTTGAAATCTACTCGAAGGCTTCAAAGCGAAGCGGATGGGGCGAAAATGGTCGAAGATTAATTAATATTCCCAAACAAGAAGCGGTCCGCTTACAGTTTGATCCATTCGTTATCATGGAGGTTGTACAAGGTACATTATTGGAAGGAGGTATACGTACTTGGTGTGAGAGGGATCGACTCACATCATGAAAAAAGGGTGGAGGGTGGAGCAGTTTGCGAGAAGATAGAGCGGCCGGAATGAGATGGGAGAGGGCTGACTATAGGGGCTTTTATCAGGATGTCTTTGACTCTTATTTTTCCAAACTATATGTGAATTCAAGATCGGGTGTTTCCACTTTGTCTCTATTTACACTTTTTATGGTGCTTATTTGATGAGCACTTTGCTTCCTCATTTTGATTAGTTAGCAAATAACTTGCTTCTTCAGAGAGGATGTCAAAATAAAAACATACAGATAGGTCAATCAAAATGCTTCGAATCAAGGAGCCTTTTTTATTCTTGCATTAACTTTTAATTAGGTTTTTAAAAAAAGTTTTTCTCTTTAAGATAGATTCTTCAAATTATATAAATGAACATAACGTCCGTGCTCTTCAATACAATGTATTAATATTGTAGGTCAATCGATTTATCTCGATTCAACAAATCTTTTCTGCTCTTGCATCAGTCGATACATCAATATTCGTCTCGAACCAACGACTCTCATATTTTCTTGTATCAGTTTTGAATTATGTTAATGAAACAATTTGTACCATAAATAACCAATTTGTAAAATAATAGGAAGTGCTAAAAAATTTAATCAATATTTTTATAAATGCCATGGTCATTTTTAAAATATTAGTGTTGAAAAATGAGCGTTGAAAATTTCATCAATTTAGCTGCAACCATCATCAAGTCATCGTATTCACAGAAAAGTGTGACATCCTTCCTCACACACATGCATCCGTGAAATTGCTTATAACATTGTATTAGAGATTTTTTCATTGAGTAACGTTTTATTTAATGAATTTAAAATTTCTCGATATTATTGTCATCATAAAACTCCCTCTACGAGGAAGCAACAACAAAAAAAACGGTGAAATATGTTACCTTCAAAGGATTTCAGATGACACCTACACCATCCATTTAATTAAAAATATTTTCCGACAAAGTTCTGAGTATTTGGAATTTTAAAGCTGGAAACGTCAGTGCATATTAAAAAATTTTCGAAACTTTTTTTTTTTTAAGTGAACCAGTATCTAAAAAAAAATAATTTCATTTTTTTACTGATTCTGGTAGATCTTTTTTGTTTTCTTTTAAAATACGGCATAAGATTCGCGAAAAAGAAATTATGATTCGTATTTTTCGCAATTTTTAAAAACTCGATAAGGTCTTTTCTCATTCTTACGTTTTTATTAAATTCCACCTAAAATATTAAGAAAGTCGACTTAAATTGTACTTTTCTCCAATGAAATTTTCTGAAATAATGTTATAAAATTTGTTCATATTGCACATTTACACAGAATACTTCTTTTACCAAATTTTTGAAGATTCAATTATTTTCAGAAAAATGCAAATGAATGGTTGCAGTGCAGAGGTAAATATCCGAAATTAAAAAAAAAATGAGTTTTCGGCACAGAAAATTCTTAAACACTCTTCTACAAGTTTGCCTTAAAAGGATCTTTTTGAAATCCATATTGCTCTTTATAAAAGATTTAAAAATACACTTAAATAATAAAATACTACTTTCTCATAAAAAAGTCGTTAAATGAAACTATTTGATGCTGGTTTCATCGCCAATTAAAGTACAGGGTGCGGCAAGTTAATTTCCTTTTTTAAAATTCGCGCGATTTCAACTGGAGGGGTGGCAGCGGGGTGGGTATGGTCTCATTCGACTAATTAGGTTCTAAAGTTAAGTTACCTTGCCCACTTAGTTGTCACCATTCGTTGGAATCATGAGGAATGAGCGTTTGCCGCCGAGGCCTGTTTTCCAGGACGCCTTATCTCGATAAGGGGTGACTTGGAGTGGCATCTGCACTCCCCTGATTTGGCGCTGTACGATTTTTTATAGGGTTTCTTAAAATCCCTTGTGTACGAAATCGCAGAAAAACCCCCAACGCACTCGCAAGAGTCATGTGAAATGCGAGAAATCGCTTCATGTAGTGTATTGACAGGGGGGGGGGGCACCTCCAAGAAACATCTAAATCAAAAATTTAGATGTGTACCTACATTATTTAGAAAAAAAAACAATTTATGATTCATAAAATGTGTTTTATTGAGTTTTGAAAAAAGGAAACTAACTTGCCGCACCCTGTACCTAAAAGCTTAAAATATCATTTTTCATATAACCTTACTTCCTAATGCGTTTTTATGCTCCATTTCTTGCCGTATTTTAACAAAGAATTTTTATTGAAATTATTATCGTTTATTTATAAAGAATACACGTACCTTTATTCTTTTTATAGGAATTTTAGTAAAAAATCGTCTGTTATTATTATTATTATTATTATTATTATTATTACACCATTAAGCCGTTTCCCTTTCGGGGTAGGCGTGACTCACT
>JAAAKG020152645.1:0-58511 GCA_010014905.2 Druon quercuslanigerum
AACCACCAGAACCTCGGTAAAGGTACATAGAAAAATTTCCAGAGGTACCGGCTCAGCGATCGAACCCCGGACCTCTGCGGTGAAGTCCGAGCGTCTAACCACTGAGCCACCGACTACTTTCTTAAATATTTATTTCATTACTTGGAAGATCCATATCTTTAAAAACTGAACTATTTTGTCAAAACTCCGTTTCTTGGTAGAAAATAAATTTTTTAATTGCAAATTAAACTATTCCATTTTTAGTTGAAAATTGATCGCTTTTAGTTGAAAATTCAACTATTCGTTGGAAGATGAACTCATTTGTTAAAATTTATTTTACTATTTAAAGATTAAACTATTGTTAGAAATTTGGCCCGTTTTAGTTGTCAATTTTTTCAACTGCAAATTTAAATTATCTATTTTTCGTTGAAAATTATTCGTTTTTCATTTAAAATTCTACTTTTGGGTTTAAAAATTCAAATGTTGTGTTAAAAGTTTGGTCATTTTGGGTTAAAAATTGAACTGTTTTCTAGACGTTTCACCTTTGGGATTAAAAATTCAAGACTTTGGTTTAAACTGTGTTCTCTCTTGTCTAAAAAATCTTTTCTGGTTGAAAATTCAACTCTTTTGCTGAAACTTCTTTTTTTTAATACATCTCTTGTAATATAAATTTGATATTTTTTGGTTTATTCAACTGTTTTTTATTTTTATTAAAAATATTTTGTGATAAAACGTCCACTATTACGGTTCTTGTTGAAAATGCATCCTTTTAGCCAAATTCGACCTTTTTTAATCGAAATTTAAATCTTTTTTTGGTTGAAAAATTAAATATAACACTTTACGTTGATAATAAATATTTTTTATTAAAAATTTAACTATTCGGTTTAACTTCCATGTTAAAAATTCATATTTTTGTATGACATTCAACATTTTAAGTGAAAATTCAAATTTTCTGTTTAAAATGTTATTTCTTTGTTAACAATTAATTGATTTCCTTTAAAATTTAATTGTTTTGTTGTAAGTTTACCCCTTTTTTGCTGAGCATTTGTTTTTTTTATAAAACATTTGTCCTATTGAATTAAAAATCTTAATTTTTCTATAAGATTGTCTCTGTAAATTAAAAAAATATGTTAAAAGCAACATTTTATTATAAAAAACAGTTCTTTTTAATATTTAATAACAGCAGATGGAAATTCCAAAGTTAAAAAGTCACGTTTTTTATTTAAAAAATTAACTTTTTTGTAGAAAACTCGTCTTTATGGATTGAAAATTCATTATTTTTGGTAAAAGGTTTTAGATTAGAAATTCAAATGTGAACTAAAAACTTCTTATATTTGTCTTAAAGATTCGACTATTTGGTAAAAATGCAACTATTTTTAACAGATGTTAATTTTTTTTTAACAATGGACCGTATGGTAATTAAATTTTCAATTCATTTAAAAAATAGATATCTTTTTGTAAGAAATTGATCAAATTCATTAAAAAATTATCATATTTCCGTGAGATGAGAGAACTTCCCCTTTCCCTTTTCTAGCTTAAAAAATAACTATTTATAAACTTACACAATTTGTTCACATGTTATGTTATTTGTAACATGTTAAGTTATTTAGCATCTTTTATATATTCAATTTTCTTTTCATATAATACATTTCTGCTCACATTGTTACGTTCTGCAATTTATTTTTAAAAAAATTTGATTATTTTGATGCTTACTTAAAAAAATATAAATGCTTTGTAAAAACTTTATAAAAATGAGTACAAAGTGATTATAATTCCGTGAAAAACCCGAAACGGTAAAAATCATCAATTACTTTTTTAAGATAAATTTTAGAGCTCAAAAAGTGGTTGGGTGTGGCAGCACGTACACCCTTTCCTTTTTCAGCTAAACATTATAATTTTAAATATTTAAAATGTACATACAACTTTTAAATTTGTTAATGAAACGAAATTTATGTAACATATTATTTTTATTTTACTGATAGTAAGTTTTAATTTTCACTCTTCTAATGTTTTTAATTAATCAACTATTAAATATTTTAAATAATAAACAATTAATGAAATACATTGAAATAATTTAAATAAATATTTAGCATTAATAGAATGTTTAAACGATTCACATTTCCTTTAATATTATAATTTTTTTCTTATACTGTTTCATTTGGAAATCTTATGTAAAAAAAATTTGTAATAGAAATGTCAGTATAAACTCAAAAAAATAACCCACTTAACCCTACTTAACGGTAATTATTACATTCTTGTTCCTCAATAATCTAAAACTTATAGAAAAATCGAATGAACTCATTGATGAATTATTAAATTTGTAAAAATCAAACTAATGTGATTAGTAATTTTTTCTTTCATAAATAATTTGTTAAAAGTTTCAAAATCCAATTTCAAGACTGTACATTCTTAAATAGGCAAAAGAAAGGGCTAATTTAAATTTTAACTTTGTATAAGAATTTTAATTTTTTGTAGATTTTTTTTTGTAAATTGTTTTTGGCACTTTCTTGTAAAATTTTGTTCACATATAACGAGTATATTTTAGTTTTAATTGTGTAATAAATGTTGTAAATTCATATTTTTCTAAAAATCATGATTCGTCTTAAAATCATCGTAAAAACTTATAATTTGCTCAAATTGATAAAAATTATAAAGTGCTTCATTAAAAAAAAACTAAAATAAATTCTGCATTATTTTTAAAACAGTTAAATCTAAGGTAAATAATTTCAAACTAATTTAAATACGTACCATTGTCAAATTTGTAAAAAAATATAATTTTTTATAATTAAATAACATAACATTTTTTAATACAAAAGTTTTATCCAGTGAGAAAAATTCTCTAATACTTAATGAACATTAATATAATTATTAATTCTACTTCAATTCCTTCATTGTAAACCTTAAAAACAGTGTTTAATTTAAATAAAATATAAACTGAAATTGTACCTGTGACAATGTTTCTGCCTTTTCCTTCATTAATAATTCCTTAACGAGCGGTAATTTATTCGTAAGATGTAATTCCTGAAGGGCGAGAAGAGCACACTGACACAAAGAAGCCATTTTCTCTTCACATTCTTCACTGCTATCAACGTTCAATCTGCAAAATAAGAAAATAAATTCACATCTGAGGTTCAGAGGGGTTTGGAATTTATGTCGCATGCTACCACGTTTTATTTTCTCTTTTCGAAATTCCAGATAATCATTCATTAAGTCCTGTAGCATTCTTGATTTTAATATCCAAGAGGGATTTACAACTGACACTTAATCTTCAATTTAATCTCTTTAATAAGAAAACTAAAATTATTTTTAATATTGTTTCCAATGCTCTTTTTCTGTTCAATGGTATGCAATCACATTTTTAAAGTAACAATATATTGATCAATAAGAGAATCTTGATGAAATTCATAATTTTTATACTTTCAGTTGATGTTAATCTTATGATAAAATTTAATTTCAATGGTACAGTTTTTTAGAAGTGATAGGTATAATTGTTATTTTTAATACCTTGAAAGTAATAATATATTTTTAATTGTTTAATAAATTATAGACCACAAGAAAAACTTTAAAAAATATAAGAATCGAAATTAAATAAAGTATTTTGAATTGTTACGTGGATTCCAATTTTTGTAGAAGAAGGAAGATTTTCTTACCCTTGCAGAAGATAAAGTCTGTAACAAGCGTTCTTATCTTCGCGACAAAGCACGACATTGCTCAGATTCTTCGGAGCTTCTTCGATTCCACGAGCCTGAAGATTTTTCATGGCATTCACGAATTGCAGAAGAACGAAGCAACAATCTTTCGTTGTTCCCTCGTCTTTAGTATCTTTCGTGATGGCAGAAAACGAATTGATGGTGTTCACTTGCAATCGTGGCAAAACCGAAATAGTGGCTGTTGAATAAGAAAAAAAAAGAAAAATTACTTTTTTTAAATTAATTTTTCTCGACAGATTTTTATTATTTGCGCTGGCCCATGATTATTGGTTCAAAAAACAGATATTATCGAGAAGTGAGCTTGAAAGTATGAAAATCAGTGATTTAAAAAAAAATTAAAATATCTAAAGACAAAGTTCACACTCTTTTTCCTATTTTTCAATCCACCCCATTTTTAAAAAACAAATTCCCTGTTTCTCTCCCGTTTTCAGGAACGTCCCCTTTTCTCGTCGTTTCGATAAAATGCGAACTCAAAATTTTTAATTGAAAAGTCTACTATTATATTTTGAGAACAGAATTATTACAGAATTATTATTTTAAAAATCCTACTATTTGGTGAAAGATTGGACTAGTTGGTTGAAAATCGTTCTTTGTTGGTCGAAAATCATTTTTTACTGAAAATTTAACTACTTCATTTTCGGTTGAAAATGAATCTGTTTTGGTAGAGGATATAACTATTTTATTTTAAAAAAATTCTTTTTTGTTTGAGTTTTTTTTTGCTTGAAATAACAATTTCCTTTTATTTATATACCAACTATTACATTTTTCATGAAGAATTCGTCTTCTTTGGTTAAAAATTCTGCTACATTGTTAAAAGTTGAACTACTTCGTTAAAAATTCATTTTATTGATTAAAGATTGAACTATTTTGTTGCAAGTTTTTTTAAACTTAATTTTCTCAACTGAAAATTTAACTATTCTATTTTTGGTTCGAAATTGATCGCTTTCGCTAGAAATTCAAATATTAAATTTTTCATTTCGAATTAATATATTTGGATTGAAAATTTAAACACTTGGTTCAAAGTTCAACTGCTTTATTTAACATTCAATTTATTGGTTAAAGTTGAACTATTTTCTTGAAAATTCGTTCATTTTTTTAAAAATTAATTTGTTAAAATGAAAATTAAACTACGCCCTTTTTGGCTGAAAATTAACCTGTTTGGGTTCAGAATTTAACTATTTTATAAAAAACGTCTTTATTGGTTCAATTAAGCTGATGAAAATCTTTGGTTAAAATATTAACAAATAAATCTTTAATTGAAAATACATTTTCTTTGGTTAAAAAATGAATTACTTGGTTGAAAGTGGAGCTTTTTGTCAAAAATAAATTTTATTGGTTCCAGATTAAACTATTTTTATGAAAATCGTTTTTTTGAAACTGATTTTTTTTAACTGAAAATTTAACGATTCTATTTTTGGCTGAAAATGGATCGCTTTTAGTTGAAAACTCAACTATTAAATTTTTCATTAGAAATTCATATTTTTTAGTTGAAAATTTAATACTTAGTTCAACGTTGAACTACATTGTTAATTTTTGTTTTGCAGATTTGACTATTTTGTTTAAAATTCTGTCTTTTAGCCCATGCAGCTGTGAATTCGTCTTTTTTGGTAGAAAAATAATTTTTCTAATTAACATACCTTTAGTAGAAAAATTAACTATTATGTTAAAAATTATTTTGTTGTTGTTATTGTTAAAAAGTGATCGTTTATAGTTTCAAATTCAACTATTTGGTTTAAAAATTCAAATTTTTTTAGTTAGAAGTTCTTCATTTTTTAATTAAAAATTGTATTATTTACACTGATAATTAAACTAATTGGTTGAAAATTTTACTTTATGTTTAAAAATTCAACTACTTAATCGACAATTTAATTATTTTGTTTGCTGTTCAACTATTTTCTTAAAGGTCATATTCTTTCTTAAAAAATTCAACTGCTATGTTGAAAATCCGATTTTTTAAATTGAAAATTTATATTTTCTTAACTGAGAAGTTCTTGGTTGATAATTCAAATTTTGCCTTTTTTCTTTGTTCAATTTTTTTCTTTTTGTTTGAAAAATCGATCTTCTCGAGTTCAAAAGTTTACTTATTTTTCAAATATTCGTCTGGTTAGCTTGAAACCTGAACTCTTTCGCTAAAAATTCGTCTCTTTTGGTAGAAAATTAATCTTCATTGGTTCAAAAATCGACTATTTTGTTCAAAATGCAACATATTTTGAGTTCAAACCTTATTTCGTATCGAATGAAATAAAAGAAATTTATTTAAAAGTGTGGATTTTCATTATAATATATCAAGTATTTATTAATTTTACATTCTTCAATTTATTTATATTTAGTTTATTATATTGAAAGCATCAGCTAAAATAAATCTTAATGAATATTTCAAACATGTGCAACTATTTTTTTATTATATTTAAAAATTATATTATTTAAAAAAATATATATTTTAAATCAAAGTACCCTTCTCGACCTTTCTTATTTTCACTTTTGTCAGAATAAGGGTTTGCAAAAATAAAAAAAGGTTTACTTGAACACGAAATATCTTTTCCAAAAAAAGTTTCTAAGCGAATTGTGTTGATTTTTTTTACCCCTATAATAAATTTGCAAATGAATTTTTTTTGACGACGTTAATTAAAGCAAATTTAGTCATAAAATACATACCTTCGACATTTTTTCTACCATTAGATCCACTCTTTTTGGATAATTCTTGTGGGACACTGTCAATAAACTCAACTACAGGTGCAAGGTAGAATTCCTTTCGTGAAACGTGCGTGATTGGATCGAAAGTTATGCAGATAGTGACATTCTGATCGTTCCAAATTGCAGAATAAAATATCCTTCTGCCAACAATAACTGATGATGTGGAATCCAATATAAAACCACTAAATCGTAGATTTGCGTTCTTCAAGCCACGCAGTCCAAGTGGAATAGGTGAAACTAAATTCAACTGAGAAATTAAGAAAATTTTTTATTAATAATAATAATAATATTATTTGTACAAATTTTACATTTTCCTACCTAATTCTTTATAATATTCTAAAAAAAATGTTTCACCCATCTTTTCTAGGTATTCAAACTACGTTTCTTGTCATTCACATTTTTGGAATTTAAGACTTCAAAAATCGACAATTTTCAATTCGTGATATTCAAAACTGAAGGAAAAAATAAAGGATTCAAACTTCGAGGTGTATTAATTCTAGATTTGAAAGAATTCGCAATTTATAATTAAAATTTAACAATTGGAGACGTTTGTCAAAAAGGTGTCAAACTACTGAAATTCATATTTCTGGACAAATAAAAAAGGGGAATAAAAATAAATATGAATTAATAATTATATAGATACTTTAAAATAAGGACATTAAACGCTTATGTATCGTTTTTACTAAATTAAATAATTTATTTTTAATCAAAATTGAGTCCAGGGGAGCTAGAAAAGGGTGACAAAGTTCAAGGAAATTGGGTGATCGTAAAACAAATGTTTTCAGTGAGCCTAGACATTTCGTTCTTTAAAATTTTTTAAATTGTTAGATATGAAATTAAAAATCTCAATTTAAATCTTTAAACAACGTTTTTACTTACATACAATATTGAATAAAAGTTCTTCAGAATAAAAAAAAATCGAATCCTTCGAAATTAGGCAATAAAAAAATTTTAAATTGTTTATTTACAACTTAGAAGTTCTCTTAAACAATGTTAAATTTCAGGCTTGTAAATTTAAATAATTTTAGGCTTGTAAATTTAAATAATTTCAGTAATGAACCGAATCCATTTCAAGTCAAACAGGGTTCTACCACTTAAAATGGGAGAATCTTTTGGAACGTAATATGTATATTTTGAAAGAAATTACGCAATACGTATTTTTCCGATTTGTAAAAAAAATCTATGATTCTTTAAATATCTATAACTTTTGACACAATTGAAATATTTATCGTTTTATTTTTTATTTTGATAGCGTGCATTCTCTTATTTCTTAAACTAGCTGAAATTTTAAAAATGGTTTTTTAATGTGTATTTTTCATCTGATCTATTTTTTATTTGTGTGAATGATTTTCATTCAATTTTTAATGAGTTTTAAAAAAACCAACAAAAATAGTCGCGGTTTTTCTATAACAAATAAAAAAATTGATTTTCTCAAAAAACCATTTTTTTGTACTTTAATAAGAAAGATATTTTGTTAGTTTCATGCTTAATAACTTTTGAGTCCAGGAGAAGTTTTTTTTCTTACAATCGAATTTTTTACTTTTTTTCGCAAACAATGAAAGATACGAAAAAATTTTCGAATAAATGTCTGCACTTCTAAAAAAGTTATATGAAAAACATCTCTTGTTGTTTTGTGATATCTTTAATCGTTTATGAGAAAAATTCACAAATTACATTTTTAGAAAAAAAATTGTTTGCCCGAAAATATTTTTTAATTTTTTTTAAATTTGACGAAAAAAATATAAAAGATCATCATAGGGGATAGATCATCAAGAGCATCATAGGGGCTAAACCATTTTTGAGAAAGGAAATTTTTTTTCCTGAAAACGACACTTTTGAATTTTTCTCGTGAACGGTGAAAAATAACGCAAAAGAGCAATAGGCTTTTTAATATAACGTTTTTAAAGGTGCAAACTTGTATCTTAAAATTTTTTGGTATCTGTTACTGTTTGTGAAAAAAATTAGAAAATTCGATTGTAATATTAAAAATTCTCCTGGACGCAAAAATTAATTAGCCAACATAAAACTTACAAGGTATATTTCTTATCAAATTTTTAAAAATGGCAAAAAAATATAAGGTGGGGTTTTTTTTGGATAAAATCGCATTTTAATTTTTGTTAAACAGTCGCTATTTTTGGAAGTTCTAAACCTTTTTGAAATTTTCTGGCGGTTTGCAAATGAAGACAATAAACGCTTTTAGAATCAAAAAGGAAAAAATAATTATATCAATGAGATTAAAATTTATAATAGTTTAAAAAAAAATGGGGATATTTTTTAAACAGAGCACAAAAGTCAAATACACATAACTTTAAAGACATTTTTTTTGCAAATCGGAAGAATGCGTATTGCCTAATTTCCTCTGAAAAACAAGATATTTCTTCCCCGATTGAATTAATAAATATGTTCATTTAAAACGCTATTAATTTAAAATTCATCATTCAAAATTGAATAATATTTAACTTGACCTCTTTTTTCTTCGACTTCAACTTTGAAAATTATATAAAAAAATACCTAAATTTCAAGAGTGCCAAAAGATAACATTCGAAATTAATAATTTAATACTAATTCATATTCGAAACTGAACTGTTTTACTATTCACATTTTTAACTTTGTAATTTTCCGACTTGAACAAAATAAAGTGACTTTTTTTGTCGAATTCACTGTCTAAAAATAAAGTTATTCAAGATTTTGATATTAAAAGCTGAATTGTAAATATTTTGTAAATGTTTTTAATTAAAAGATTTTAACTTGAAAATTGAATTTAAAAAAAACATACCAAAAAATAGAATTTTATAATTATATTTAATTTATTAATAAATAAAATATCCATTTAGTTATTGCCTACAATTTCTTAACTCGAATGAATATGAAAAGTTAGAAAATGCTAAATTAAATAATAATGAAAGTGAAGAGCGAATGAGTGGCTTTTCAGAAGTAATATATTTAATGGAATATTCTTGTTTTCATATCATGAACCGAATACTTATTTAATACCGCAATCATCTTGAATTATATGTATATTGCGTCAGAAAATACGGTATTCGCGTGTTTGCAAATTAAGTTTTACGATGGATTTTCATTACTGAGTGCCACCTGCAAAAGACAGCATGTGGCTGTGATAAACTCTCGCTACTGCAATTGCAACTATGAGATTGTTTATTGCTTTAGGTGTGAGTACGTTTACTGTGACTGCTTTGAACATAAAAACGTTTGCGCTCAGATCACTGTAATCATAAAACTATGCTACTTAAGACTCTAATGGCATCAGTCCAGTCTCACTTGGTCGTATTATTTTTTAAAACCAATTCGCGTCTAAATAAAAAAATAGTATATTGTACAACGAGTGGGGAAAATGGTCGATTATGAACGAGCATCTTATTTGAAGCGCGAGCGAAGCGAGCGCGGCAAGAATGTGAGTTCATAATCGACCATTCTCCACGAGTCGTACACACTGTTTTGTTCATCGACTACATGAAATAAGACTCTTTTGGTCTGAAAATATTTATAAAAATGGCGATTTTTCAATCGTTTGGCGCAAACTTGCGATATTAAAGAAATTGTGGCGGACGCGATCCTAGCACAAAAACGGTATTTCTTCGACCGTATTCGAGGGCGGAACCATTAGGATCAAACAATCATGAACCTTCAAATTAAGCGTCATGTTTAATTTTGGCGATGTTTAATTATTTGGATAAATGAACCATTAATAAATTCAGACTGTGTGTGTGCGAAGCGTCAACCTTAGTTGTAGGTGGCGACACATCACGGCTGATTCCATAGCACATTCACAAGAAAAAGTCTCTATTATTCAACGGTTCCACTCACTTTTATCCACTAGTGGGTAAAACCTGTCATTATTCAACGCTTCTCGTCAACGATTGAAAAATCTCTTATTTTGATCACTGTTTTCAGACCGAAAAAGTCGAGTTTTTCACGTACGTGTGGAACAAAAATTATTTTTTTCATTTTCTTTAATTTCGTCTTGTTTTGCATTGGAAAGACTTAGAAGAGATTTAGAAAACAACTTAAAAATTTTACAAGTTGGACTTAGGAGTCCTGAATAAAAAATGTCAAGCGGGGTAATTTCGAACATGTGGGGCCAATTCGGAAATTCCTAAATTGATATTTTAAATTACTTTAGTAGGTTAAAATCAGATTCTAGAATCAGTTGAAGCTGTAAAAAGACTTTATTAGTTCTAGGTTTTTTTAATTTGTTTATTCTTTTTTATTTATTTTTCTTATTATTTATGTTTTTTATTTACTTATACTTATTTGCTTTTATTTTAAATTTCCTCGTTTGACGTGACTTTACCAAAATAGGTGAATTTTGAAACCTGTAACGGAGAATTTTCAACCAAATGGTCGAAATTGTCAAACAAACAATAATAAAATTCAATTTAAAAAAAAACATTAAACTTGCACTCTAAAAATTCAAAATTCGCGAAAGTTGGATTTTCGACCCATTAGGTTTAATCTTCATGAAAAAAATTGTTTTAAACCCAACAATATCACTTTTCTGCAAGAAATGATCAATTTTCTACCAAAAGTTGAATTTTGAACAAAATATGAAGCCTCAATTAAACAGATGAATTTACGTTCAATAAAAATTCATTTTAATCCAAAAAGTTGAATTTTAAAATAAAAAAGATTTTTCCAACAAAAATAGAAATGAAAAAATTTTCAGTTAATTAAAAAAAAATTTTTTTTAATGTTCAGCAGCTTAAATTAAACCAAAAAATTTTAATTTTTCAAATAATAGTTTAGAGCAAATTCTTGAATTTTTTAAGTCAAAACAGATTAATTTTCAGCCAGACAGTTTAATTTTGAATAAAATTTTTTAGTTTTCAACCAAGAAAAATGACTTTTGAATCCTCAAAGGTGAATCTTCATCCAAAGAAGGCGACATTATCGAAATATGTGAATTTTTAACCTACAAGGTGCATCCAAATCGTCGAAATTCTAAAGGAAGAAAAAATTTAAATTGATCAAAAACAGTTGAACCTTCAAGTGAAAAAGATAACATTTTCATAAAGCAGTTTAGTTTTAAACCAAAATATGAATTTTCACCAAAATAGTCGAATGCTCAATTAAAATAGAATTATTTTCAACTGAACAGTTGGTTTTTCAAGCAAAATTGTGAATTTGAAACCAATATATACATTTTCTACCGAGAAAGATTACTTTTTTACCATAAAATGTGAATTTTCATTCTGAAAGGATGAAATTTTAAAAAAGCAGTATGATTTTCATCAAAAAAAGGTACTTTATGAAAAAAGTTGAATTTTCAACCTACAAGGTGCAAACAAATTGTCGAAATTTTTCACACCAAAAAATTTGAATTCAACAAAAGTAGTTGAATTTTCAATCAGAAAAGACGAAATTTTTAAAAAGCAGTTAAATTTTCAACCCGGAAAAATAGGGTTTCTACCATAAATGATCAATTTTCTAACGAACGAAAAATTTCTAAGAAAATTGTTAAATCTTAAAACATATCTATAGATGAATTTTCAATCAAGAAAAATTAATTTTAAACCAGGTAATTAATTTTTCAAACAAAACATATTAATTGTCAACCAAACCTTTGAATTGTGAACCAAAACGAATTAGAGATTAAATTTCTACCAGCATAGATGAGCCCTTAATAAAATACATGATTTTTCAGTAAAATTAATGAATTGTTAACTAGACAAGATAAATTTTTAATTGAGAATATCAGCTTCGAACATAAAATGAAATAGTTACATTCTCTATTTAAAAATTAATCCTTAATAACAAAAAATAAATTTTCTAGAAAATATTTCAACCCAAAAGATGACTTTTAACTAAGAAGAGTATTTTTCTAAAAACAGGATTATTTAAATTTTTAAAGAAAGAGATGAATCTTTAACCAAATAAATTATTTTTTAACAAATTAGTTTAATTTTCAACCAAGCAGTGGATATTTTGATAAACAATATGAATTTTTAAAAAAATAGTTACATTTTCAACAAAATAAATAAATTTTTAACTTATAGGTAGTAAATTTTCTTTTCAAGGATAAAAATTGAATTGTATCATACTTGTTCCAAAAATTGAGCAAGCGCATCATGATTCGCCACTACGACTGCTCCATAGTTGTCTTCCAAACTTCGGTGAACAATGCTTCGTCCTCTTCTTTGCCTCAGGCGATTTACTCTCGACTCTTCATCTTTGCCTTTCCAATCTTGATCTTCTTCAGGTCCCTGAGTAAAAAAAAATAAGTTACTTCCAAACACCTTTAAAATTCTAAATTTTTTTATAAAATGTTTTTCATCTTTTACAGAAGACCTTATTATAATAACAGGGATTACAGTTGTTCAGAAATTCAATTTTAGGTAATAAAAAGGGGATTAAAAGTGAATTTAATTTATTATTAATAGCTATTTAAAACAAATGGATATCTCATAAATGTTGAACGAAAGGGATCACATTTAAAATTTAAAAATAAATTAATTTTAATACTAGATAGGTTTTGATTCTTTATTATAATGAATTTTTTTCGTAGCGTATTCATTTCAGTACAGAACCCTGAGATGTTTCAATTATTTTTATAAATTAGAAAAAAACGGTTTGAAACCCATTAAAAGATTATTTGGAAAACATACTTTTTCTGCTTTTATTTCCATAGACTTTTCAATTTGTTTTTTTTTCTATTCGCTACTGTTTTCCATATTATGTTCGATTTTTAGAATTTTATTTCTATAGCGATTACTGATATACTTTTGTCCGATATGCTGTCTTACTTATTTTGTTAAATATTTTAAAAGCATTAAAAATTTATCACAATTCCTATTTATTTATTGTAGGTTTCAGTATTTTCCCTGTTGAAAAACTATTTTATAGAAAATATATATTGTGAGGTAAAAATGCAACTATTTTGCGGAAAATTCGCCTTTTTGATTGGAAAATCTAGTATTTAGTTAAAAAAATCGTCTACTTAGATGAATTCAACTGTTTTTGATTCAAAATAAAAATATTTTTTTGTTCAAATTTCAAATATTTACTTTTACAAATTTTGTATAAGGATTGATGATTTTAGTTGAAATTTCATTTCTTTCGATGAAAATGTAACTATTTTGTTCAGGTTCATTTTTTGAGGTTGAAAATTCATCTAAATTGGTGTAGACGTTCATAACTTTTAATTTGACAAGTCAACTATTATAATTATGTTTAATTGAAAATTCATATTTTTTTTATTGACTGTCTTATTACTTGGTTAAAATTTAATTATTTGGTCGAAAATGCAACAATTTTGTCAAAAATTCCTCTCTGTTTAAAATTCAACTATTGGGTTAAAAATGAACTTGTTTGTTAAAAATTTATATTTTCGGGTTAAAAATTCTACTGTTTTGTAGAAACTTTGTCTTTTTGACTTGAAATTTCAACAATTTCGTCTAGATTTTTCTTCTTTATAGACTGCAAAATCTTTTTTTGTTGAAATATCTATAAATTTGGTGAGCAGTGATCTATTTGGGTGAATTGAATTGATATTGATTTGATATTAGAATATTTTTTGGTTTGAATTTCAAATATCAACTATTACAATTTCAGTTCAAAGATTCCTCATGTGAGCTTGAAAATTCAATAGTTGCGTTAAGATTTTTTTCTTTCTTGATTGAAAAATCTTTTTTGGTAGTAAAATGCACTATTTTGTTGAAAACTATTATTTTTTTAATAAATTTAACTATTTTGGTGGAAATTTCAACTGTTTTGTCAAAAATTAATTTTGGTTCTTGATAGTTCATATTTTAGAATAAAAAAATACACTATTTTGTTCGAAAAGTATACTTTTTTTAAAATTCAACTATTTGTTCAAAAATTATTTTTTTTTGTTGTTGACAGTTTATATTTTAGCGTTGAAAATTGCACTGTTTTGTAGAAAATTTGTCTTTTTGGCATGAAAGTTCAACAATTTGGTCGAAAATCCAACAATTTTGTCAAAAAAATCCTCTCTGTTAAAAATTCAACTATTGGGTTAAAAATGAACTTTTTTGTTAAAAATTTATATTTTCGGGTTAAAAATTCTACTGTTTTGTAGAAACTTTGTCTTTTTCAATTGAAATTTCAACAATTGCGTCTAGAAAAATTAGTCTGGGATTGAAAATTTAACAATTGGGTTGAAATATTTTTTCTTTATTGATTGAATCATCTTTTTTGGTTGAAAAATACACTATTTTGTTGAAAAGTAGACTTTTTTTTAAATTCAACTATTTGTTCAAAAATTATTTTTTTTGTTCTTAACAGTTTATATTTTAGCGTTGAAAATTCCACTCTTTTGTAGAAAAATAGTCTTTTTCGCATGAAAGTTCAACAATTTGGTTGAAAAATCATCTATTTTGTTTAAAACTCATCTTTCTTGGATAAGATCAGTTGGTTTTTATTTGAAATTTAAATATTTTTTGACTGAAAATTTAAATATTATATTTTTACTTTAAATTTTATATTTTATTTTTGAAAGTTCCTTTTTTGGTAGAAAATTAATCTTCTTGTTTAAAAAATTATTTTCTTTTGTTTAAAAATGCATCCTCAAGCGCTTAAAAATATTATTATAGATAAATATAGAATCTTTCGAGTTTAGATTCTCGATTGAATCGTTAGCCATTTCTTTGCCGTTGACGATGTCCTTTAAATTCACCAATTCAGCAAATAAATCATTTAGAAAATATTTGAAATCCGTACCATAGAAATTAAAAGAAGAATTTCTTTTATAGCTTTTCTGTGAAACTTATAAAAATTTTAACAGACTCTTTAGACTTTTTATTAGAGTTTACAATTGGACAAAAAATTTTCAGTTAATGTCACAGAAAATGTCTACAAATTTATAAAATTGCTGAAAATTCTTTAAATTATGGAGAAAATTAAATTATTTTTACAGAAAAATCTATGCTTTTTCTAATTTAACTGAAAATCCTGTAGGTTAGAAGAATTTTGGTATACGTGTTGTGAAAAAAGGGAAACGGGTCCCAGGGACCCGGACGTTTTTTTGAGCAGAGTGTTTTTTTTCCAAAAAGTTACCTCATTTCTTGCAAAATGTTTAGAATAAATAATTAAATTTCATATCTATTTTTACAATTTTTATTTTGGCAAAACCCTGGACTACGATTTAAAAAATAAATAAATCGTTCTTAGTCTATTTAAACCGGAGATATTTAAGTTTGAAGTTTGCTCGGGTCTGCTGGAACCGTTCTAGGTGGAACGTAAAATTTCGAGGTTCTAGCACTTGAGGGTTAAAGATATTTTAGATTCAACCTCTTTGTAAAATATTAAATATCAAAATTTCACGAAAATATATGAATAATAATTTTTTTAAACTCACTTCATCTCCAGTGTAGAAGCTGTAGGGGGCATAAAGTTCGCTCTCAGTTTCACTGGAGCAATATGGCAGAGAAGTTGACCTGGTGAACGTTGGCTGGTGGTACTTGAACTCCACATTCGATTCCAAAGCACTGCTATCGGATTTTCTTTTGCCATTTACATTATTTCCGTTCCCATGGCGCAATTCAAGACTCGAATCGCATTCCGGAGAACTTGAAAGGCATTCGTAAACCTGACTCTCGCTCGAAGTCTGCAAAAATATTTTTTAATTTATCCATCCTGCTATCAAAGAATTGCGATCATTGCAGAATTCTGTTTTTTTAGAATGATTCAGCAGTTATTAATTTAATCCTAAACGAATTACCAATTTGCTCTTTTTATTGTAATTTGATAATAATAAAAATAAAAAAGACGACACAAAGAAAAAGAGAAGGAAGTGGATATGGTTGGTTGCCTACTCATTTTTCTTTCCTGTTTTTTATTTTGTCCGAAACTTTTCCTTTTTTAAAATTTTTTTCAGATTACAATAGAAGCATTTTTTATTTGTTTGCTGTGGTCAAAATTAAGTTGTTGGATAAGTGTTTTTTTCAGGAGTTTGCATAAAAGTATACACTTATGAAATTAACGATTTTTAATTCGAAAAATTCGGGCGCAAAACAGACAAATAAATAAATAAAAAATAATTAAAAAAAGAAATAGAATATTATAAAATATAATATTATTAAGATATAATATTATAAATATCATAAACAAATAAATAAAACATAAATAAAATAAAATCCTGAAAATTTAAGATATTTAGATAATAAAATAATTAATTATAATGAAAAATAATATTAATAAGGAAAATACTAAAAGAATTTATGTATCTCAAAGGAATACAAAGGAAGTGGAGCTCACAGGCTTTTGAGTATTGTGTGTTTTAATTACATTTAAAATTTAGAATAAATAGTTTTATTTAATCATTTGAAAATTGCAAGACAGGATGAAATTGATCAATTACTTAAAGTGGGAGACACTTAATATTATTATCAAACTGAAATAAAAATTAGTTCCATTTTCTATTTTTGTTATTATCCCATATTCTATTATTTAAATTTCTTAACTATTTTATTTCGCATTTACCGTTTATCGATTTTCATCCGCAAAATAAAATTCTCATTTTCGCATTCAAAAGTTAAAAATTATTTTATTCAAAATAGAATTTAACATTTATTAATCTGAATTTTTAACACTAAAGAATTTAAAAAAAAACAATTAAGCCTTCAACAATTAAAGAAATATCATTTTTAAAATGGACCGATTGGAAATTCAGTCAATATTAAATTGATATTTGATGAATTTTAAAATTTTAATGTAAATCGCTGAAAATTGAATAGGTTTCGTTTGAAGTGTATAGACCATTTCAAATAAATAAATCTTTTAATCGAAACATTCAGAAAATAAAATTTGGTAACTGAATAATAATAAACTTAAAACACCTTGTCAAAAAACCATGTGACTAATATACATAATATACTTAATAAAGAATAAATAAATTTAAAATTTGTATTTCGATGAATTCATTATTAACATCTTTTTATTTCAAGTTTTTTGTAACATAAAAAAGTAACAAATATTAAAAAAAGGAAAGCTTCGAAATTTTCCATTTACAGCTTTGAAGCATTTTAGCGTTTCAATAATCTAAAATATTATAAATTAAATTAAATTTAAATTTAAATACAACAAGCGTATCAAACTAACTTTTATGAAATCTGTAGGTGTAATATTTATTTTAAAAGTTCTTAAAGTATAGAATATTGATTTTAACTGTCAAAAAATATATATTAAAGTATGACATTTTCGTATAATTTTGTACAAAAAAAAAATTCACCGAATTTAGAAGAAAATATCAGCAATATATTAATGGTCAATGAATATTTAATTATTTGAAAAAAGTTTTATATGCATTTTGGCAATGTTTGTAGGCGCCTTTTACTAAAAGAAATTCAATTTTTTTATAGAGAAATTGGTAAAATTGTACAATCGGGACCGCAATTCCTATTGCCGGCATTTTTTTATTAAATTTTTTTATATTGCAATTAAATAGTAGGTTTATTTTAATCCAGCCACAATATTAAATTTTAACCATATTTTCATATGAAAAAATTGCGCTTTCAACCTTCACTACTTTTACCCCAAAAAAGTTTGTTTTCTTATTTAAAAAATCTCATTTTTTCATTGAATTAGACATGGTATTGAATTATGAAAATTATTTATTAACAAAATTATTAATCGTGTAAGTAATAAAACAAAAATTAATGAAAAAAAACGCCTGCAGCAGGAATTGAGCCTACACTTGCAGCTTGAAAATCCGGACCGCTTTCGCCCGAATTAACTGAAATATTTAACAAGCGTGGATTTTTTAAACCAGAAGAGTATGAATCCAAAAAAACTTCCGTTGGTGCAGCTTAACCTTTTTAGTTTACTAAAAAATTCGAATCTTTAATTTTTATTTTCCATCTGTATATTTTAGAATTACCTTCGTCATTTTTAGTACTTTTTAAAAATATTCCAACTCAAAGTTTATAAAAGTTTATAAAACAGTATATTTTATTGCAAACACGCGAGGGTTAAAAGAAGTTTGATTCTTAGGTGCACACGATTCTTTATGTAACAAAAGTGTAATTTACAAGTTTGTCACACTAAAATTTGAATGTACATGCGCGCAGTACGATTTCGAGCCCATAATACACCTATGAGTATTGTGAACACCTTATTGCACTACACGCATGCGCATTCGCTCTCACTCCTGTTGTGTAAACGGTTATGTTCTGAACTAAAAAGTCGCTGATTAAATACGCAAATCATGCCTACGTTACATAATATTACAATTACATCACAAGTTGGGTTTGATACGTCTTTACGGAGAGATCAATGTTAGCAGGAAGAGTTGTAAAACCATGTTCTTCGGATGGTTTTTTAATTCGTCCTGCGAACAGTGAACTTCACGTGAAGAGATGAGTATAACGCTGCGAGTGATGTACGATATTTTATTTGAAATAAGCCATTTATTCCTCTGGAGCCCTTATCGGCTCATAATATGGTGGTTTCGAATAAACATCTGTATTTTCGTTTTTTAAGTCGAAAAAGATAATTCACTGGAGAGTTAGTTTACTTAAAAAATTCGAATCTTTAATTTTGATTTTCCATCTGTCTATTTTAGAATAACCTTCGTCGTTTTTAGTACTTTTTAAAAATATTCCAACTGAAAGTTTATAAAAGTTTATAAAACAGTATATTTTATTGCAAACATGCGAGGGTTAAAAGAAGTTTGATTCTTAGGTGTACACGATACTTTATGTAACAAACGTGTAATTTACAAGTTTGTCACATCTGAAATTTGAATGTACACGCGCGCAGTACGATTTCGAGCCCATAATACACCTATGAGTATTATGCTCACCTTATTGCACTACGCGCATGCGCATTCGCTCTCACTCCTGTTGTGTAAACGGTTATATTCTGAACTAAAAAGTCGCTGATTAAATGCGCAAATCATGCCTGCGTTACATAATAGTACATTACATTACAAGTTGGGTTTGATACGTCTTTACGGAGAGATCAATGTTTGCAGGAAAAGTTGTAAAACCATGTTCTTCGGGTACTTTTTCGAGTCGTCCTGCGAACAGTGAACTCCACGTGAAGAGATGCGTACAACACTGCGAGTGATGTACGATATTTTTTAAAAAATCAACTCACCGGAGAGTTTGAAGTAGCAGAATTGGAATCGAGATGCTCGTAGTCGTGGTTCTCGTTCTGTTTGTGGACTGTCCGTTTTTTGAGTGGAGGTTGAGAAATCGTCTGGTCCCTCATGCTGGCCGTTCTCTGCGGTTTGGATGGTGCCAGGGCACTTCGTATCTCACCTGTAACATCCTCCGCTGCTGCAGGCCCGTACGCCATGGTCAAGCGCCAGTGTTAGTACCACAAGACACAAGGCATATCACAGGCTAGCTACTAGTTACTTGGCTAAACACTAAGCTAGTACGTACCTACACACAGCCAGGGGTATTGATAAAAGTGGATAAAAGTAAAGCCGAAGAGAGTTTTCACTCTTTTATCCCGTACTACTCTAGACACGTAAAAATCTCGAGCACGATCTGACATTTCGTTCCGGATCACTATATCGCGCCACCACTTTTTGTCTCTACTCTATAGTAATATAGTTCTATTTTACCCAAAGAAAGAAAAACGATAGCCTTGATCTCGTTTACGTTTCCCGAAACGATTTCTTTTTTGCAACTTGAAATTCTTCAAAGTTATTTTCAAGCAATTAGAGCATTCTTTTTATTTCTCGGACGAGCAAATGAAAATGAATATGGAACATGCATGCGACTAGGTTGAGAATTCTTGTGTCCATAATTTCATTTTTTTTTAATCTTGAAGGGCAAGCAAAGTAAAAAAAAATCTAAGGATTTAGAACACGCCTTTTTCACGCAAAAATCCCATTCTTAACTATTAAAATTGTTTATGCAGCATTTTTTGAACATTTTCTTTAAATAATTCGAAATTGAGTTTCTGAAACAAGAGGAAACAATTTCTTTTTCTTGCAAAATGATTATCTGATTGTTTGAAATCTTCTGTTTTATTTTATCAGTAACTAGAGAGGGGAATATAGGGGCCGTTCAAAAATTACATCAACCTATTTTGAACACTTATTCCACCCCCACCCTTCTTCATCATAGATCATCCAGAAAGCTTTAGGTTAAAATTTTTCTTTGATTTAATTCAACAAACATCTCAAAGAAAACAAAAAATCATTCTGAAAATTTGACTTTTGAACCCGAAGAGATGAATTTTCAACCAAAAAATATGATTTTTTAAGCAAATAGTTGAATTTTTTACCCAGAAATTTTTTTACCAAAAAACACGAATTTGCAATCCAAAAACACGAACTTACAACAAAGTGGTTGAATTTTTTATCGAAAAATATACCTTTTTACCAAAATAGTTTAATTTTGAACTACATAGTTTAATTCTCGACATAAAATTATCAATTTTTAACAAAATGGTTGAATTTCGAAACATAATATATTAAGCTTAAAAAAAATACTTTCATTTTCAATTAATTAATTCGATTTTCAAGGCAAAGATACAAATTTTTTAAAATACAGCTTAATTGTCAATTAAGGAGATTGAATTTACCATACAAAAAGATGATTCTCCAAAAACCAGTTTAATTTTCAACAAAGCAATGAATGGTGAATTCAACACAAAACGATTAAATTTTTAGCGCAAAAATGTTAATTTTTGAACCAAAAAGTTGAATTTGTATGCAAAAAGAACGAGTTTGTTACAAAACAGTCGAATTTTAAACTAAAAATTATCAGTTTTCCAAACAATAATGAAATAGCCTTTTTAGTTAAAAAAATTAATTTTAAACCAGAAAAGAACAAATTTGCAAAAAATAGTCAAATTTTGAACTAAACATTTCTATTATTAACTTAAAAATATCCAATTTATGCAAAAAGGGATGCATTTTAAAATCAACAGGACTAATTTTTAACAGAAGAGTTCAATTTTTCAACGTGGGAAAAAGTTTCAAACAAGAGAGAAAAAATAATTAAAGCAACTTTTTGACGAATTCTCAAAAAAAAAGAGTTTTTAACCCAAAAATATGAATTTTTAACACAAAATGTTAATTTTTAAATTTTTAAAGTAGAATGTTAAACTAAAAATGAACCAGTTTTAAACGTAAATTAAGTATTTAATTTTGCAGTACAAAAATTTAAAAAAATGTTAACAGAATAGTTATCTTTTTATCCTAATTCATGGATCTTCAAATAATGAAATTAATTTTCGAAAAAGTAGTTCAACTTAAACTAAGCAGTTAAAATTTTAATTATGGAGATTAATTTTCTACCAAAAAATACGAATTTGCAATAAAATACATAAATTTTCAAACAAATTGTTCAAGTTTCTTCCAAGAACTATTAATTTTCAATCAATAATGGAATAGCTTTTTTAGTTAAAAAAATTAATTATAAACCAGAAAAGAACGAATTTGCAAAAAATAGTCAAATTTTCAACCAAACATTTCTATTATTAACTAAAAAATATCCAATTTCTGCTAAAAGGAATGCATTTTAAAATCAACCGGGCTAATTTTTAACAGAAGAGATGAATTTTTCAATGTGGGAAAAAGTTTCAAATAAGGGAGAAAAAATAATTCAAGCAATTTTTTGACGAATTCTCAAAAAAATAGTTTTTAACCCAAAAATTTTAATTTAAAAAATTTGTAATGTAGAATTTTAAACTAAAAAACGATTCATTTTTAAACGCAAATAAAATATTTAAATTTGCAGTACAAAAATTTAAAAAAATTGAACAGAATAGTTATATTTTTATCCTAATTCATGGATCTTCAAATAATAAGATTAATTTTCAAAAAAGTAGTTCAACTTCAACTAAGCAGTTAAATTTTTAATTATAGAGATTAATTTTCTACCCAAAAATTCGAATTTACAAGAAAATCTTTAACTTCAGTTAAAAAACATCAGTTTCAACCAAGAAAGAACCAATTTTCAACAAAATAGTTGAACATTTAACCAATAAAAAAAATGCTTAACAAAGGAGTTTAACTTTCAACAAAGTAGTTACATTTTGAATCAAGGAGAATCATTTTCTCCCAAAAAATACGATTTGCGACAAAATACATCCATTAACTAAATTTTGAATTTTAATCTAATAAGAACTACTAATTTGCAATGAAAAATGCATTGGTTACATTTTCAGTTAAAAAAACCAATTTTCAACAAAAAATGACCATTTTTCAACAAATTAGTTAGATTTAAATAAAAAGTTTAACAAAGGAGTTTAGTTTTTAAATAAATAGTGTAATTTGGAACCAAAAATAGAATAGTCAATTTTAAGCCGAAAAATTAATGTTTAACTAAAAGAAAACGAATTTTCTACAAAATAGTTCATTCTTCAACCATAGAGTAGAATTTTTTACCAGATGAAATAAATTCTGGACAAAAATATGATAGTAGAATTATTAATTAAAAATAATCAACTATCAACCAAAAATTGACAAAAAAGGGTTCTTTAAAAAGGGTGCAAGGAAGGGAACAGAAGAAATAGTAAAAAGTCTTTACTTATAAAATAAAATCAATAATTTCAATTTAATCGATAATTTTAAATCTATTCTCCCTAATAGTGTAACGTAGTTATTGAACGGTCTCACATTTCAAATGTATAGATTTTGCAAGAAATGTTAACTCTGTTTCACCATTCTCATAGTCAATAAGTGGTGGTTCATTCCATTGAATCTTGATACTCTTTTACACACAAAAAAAGTTTAAAAAACCAATAAAATTGAATTGTAAATGTATTATATAAGACTCAGCTGAGGCTAGAGCGGAAGGGAGCCGACGCTCCAAGGATTGGCAGGCATTTCTATCTAGAATGAAGAATTTATAGACACAAATCCAAGGGAGCATGATGATAATTATGCATTCAATGCATGCGGCGTTAGTTGCACCCAGCGTCAGTTAGAACTGCATTTTTTGAACTGCCGGCAAAATATGGTCAACCGTGACACTAAAGAAGTTACATTCAACATGCCACATTGATCAATGACACAAGTCGTAAAGAGAAAGTATTCACCAAAATAATCAGAAGCCAACCACAACGGGCTCGACTTGTTCCTGTACTATCGACAACACTGCTCTTCAAGATGAATATGACGTAACGTGAGAAAATCTTGAAGTTCAAGTACTAACATTACTGATTCATCTTGCGCAACTTCTCTACAATGAGTTCGCTTTTGCTCGTTATTATTCACCATTAAATATTATGACTTCATGCTAATTAGATAAAAATCATAACATATTAAGCTTTACGAACTAGAGATAATTTGATAAAAAGCAGTCGCCATAAACAATAAAAAGTGTCATACAAATTCATTAGAAGATTCATCAAAAATTAGTTGGATAGGCAGGGCCCATTCTAAGGAAACATCTACCCCTCCTACGGATTTACTATTTTTTCTCTCATTTTTGTTTCTATCTCTTTATATTTTTTTCACCTTCTCTATCATCATTCTCTATCCTCTTTTCAACCATTCCTAACTAGTCCATAAAGTTAAACTTGTTAAAATCTTTTATTCGTTCCTCTTTTTCCTCATACATAAATCTGTATTCTACCTTTTTCTCTATTTCTTTAGTGCCTTACGCACTTTCTTTATATTCCTTTTAAACTCAATACCCCACTCTCCAACTCCATTACTTTTATTTTTTTTATTTCTTTCCATAAAGCCTTCAATTATTCTTATTAGCTTCTCCATTCCTTTATTTATTAATCCCTATCCTATCTAAATTTTATTCTCACTAAACCTTTCTATTTTCTCTTACGACCAATTACTTGTTTCCCATATTGCTTTTGGCGTTGAGTCTTTTAAACTTTATGATTACAGGAAATTATTTGTTTCTGAATTATCCCTTACTACATTCGTTTTTTCCCTCTCTTTTATCCCTGCTGTAGTCCTGAATCTTTGCGTTTACTATTAGTCATACCTTTTCCCTTTCCTAATTATCCTATTTTTTATTCGTGTCTTTTCATGTACTCTTTAACCTGCTTTTCCTAACATCTTCTCTTTCCCATTCTTCACACAAATTTTTCTCCTTTTTGATTTGAAGTGAAGTCCAAATAAAACCATCTTTCCATCTTTAATATACACGTCTCCCTTTCTAAATATATGTTTTTAATATTATTTTTCCATCTTCCCGTTTTAAATTATCTCCCTCCATTTCTGATTATCTCATCCTTTATCTCTATTCATTCTTGTATCCTTTGATCTGCTATTCCTAATATTTTTTATCTTCTCTCCATTCTTAAGACCTTTTCCACTCATCCTAAAATTTCCATAAAATGTTGACTTTTATTATACCTTTCGTATCCATCCACTAGCCCCATTATTTACCATTAGTTTCTTTCTAGATCTATGATTTTACGAATACTCGTTCCTCTTCTCGTACCTCAATGCCCCTCCTTCTCTTTCTAATTATATCCTTTTTATTCCTATTTGTTCATCTATCGTTTAACATTTATTTCATCCAGTCATTCTCTTATCCACAGTCTTTAACAACCTAAACTCTATGGTAATTTTTCCGCAATAGCTATGCTTTTAGTACTATTACTTTTAACTTTTAACTTTTAACTTTTTACTTTTCCTTTCTAGATCTATAATTTTACTATTATTCGTTCCTTTTCTTCAAACCTAAGTATCTCTCTCACTTTCTCATTACCTCATTTTTACCTTTATTAATTAATCTATCATCTGACCTTCCTTTCCGTTACTTACAACTGTCCTCAATTAAAAGTATCCTCCGATTACGGTTTTCACTCCGTCCTTAAAATCCATCCACTCTCTATCCTTTATCATTTTTCCTTATTTTTGATTTAAAGTCTCCAGTTAGTACTTTCACTAATTTTAATATCCATCCACCTTATTATCCTATTTTTTATTTTTCTCCTTCTTAATCTAAGTTTTTTATATTATTTCTTCCCCTGCACCTACTTTAACATATTTCTGTCCTCTTCTAATTATCTACTCATGTATTTCTACTTACGATTCTATAATTGTATCAGCCTTTCCTAATATTTTTAACTTCTCTTTATTCTTTATTGGTAATTCTTCCTATTATCCTACTCCTATTCTTTCTTTTTCTAATTTTCGCCTTTTTTATCTCTATCGGCACTCATCCCAAAACTCATACTTTTTTAGATCCTCCTATCTGATTTTTATACCTCTCATTTCTACCCCCCCCCCCCCGCTTATTAGCTTATTTTTTATCTCTAGCCCTACCATATTTCAAGAAAAGGGTCCCCACCGTTTTTTTCCACTTTCTGCTATATCCTTCTCCCTTTTCTCATTTTCCAATCCTTTATCCCTTACATATTCACCCCCCCCCCCAACTGTTTCTCAGATTCTCATATTCTTCATCTAAACATCCCTTCAATTTTTATCTTACTGAAATGATCCACCTTCTTACTCCTTTCTTATATCCACCAAATTTGAAGAATCTTAATAGTCTCTCTTCCCATTCTTAACATTATTTTCACCTCCTTATCCATAATTTTTTTAATGCTCCTCATCAAATATCCTCCATTTTCCCTTTAGCTTTCTCACTTCATTTAATTCTAAAATTGTTCCTGTTTTTCGATTGTATTTCCTACATCTTTTCTTAATAATTCCCAGCTAAAGTCCTTCTTTACTTTTCAAAACGAAAAAATTACTTTTAAGGCAGATAAGAACACTAATATTCTTGAGTAATCGGTCAATATTAGTAACAGGAACCTTGGACGTTTTTTAGAATAGGCCCCACCCATAGGCAGTTATTTATTTTTTTAAACAGACAAGAGTCCGATATTCCAAGATAAATAATCAAAAGCAAAGGTGCAACGAACAAGCCTCCCTAATAAATAAATTCGGTTTGGATGCGAATAATTAAATAGTCACGTGACTAAAAAAAACAAGGTTCTCTTTGTTTCAGACGAAGAAAACGTTTATTTCAAAACATAGCACTTTAAGAATTATAGATACAGGTTTTTCCATTATTTACAGAGTGTCGTTGGTATCTCACGCTCTTCCTCTCTCTCTCTCTCTCTCTATTTCTAACAGCTAATTAATATTTATCGCATTCTGCTAGCTTTCAGAAACTATCCAGCCATTCTCAAACTTTACTGCAATATCTTAAATTGATATTCAGATTCCATCTCGATTCACTAAATTTTCAATGCTCTCTAGCCAACGATCGATTCAACGTATGAATTGTATAAAATATCACAGGATGCGCGAAAATCTAGTATTAGGTTCCGTTAATGATGACAACTCGACAGTGAAAGTTATATATCAGTATAACATGGCTGCATAAATGCAATCTATTTTATCTATGCAAAGGTTGCAATTGGTAGTAATTAGCGAGAAAATTAAAGAGTAAATATTGTTTTGCAAATAGGCTTAGCCATAACAAGAAAGGGCGATGCCCATTTGATCGCCGTCTATCCACTATACCCAACTTCCCCTCACGCACGTGAGGGGGGCTCCTTTGTACTTCATTGGGAATAAAATATGAAATAAAGCAATTAATTTCAAAATTAAAAGATTTTTGTGTTTCGTAATCATTCCCCACTAGGTGCAAAGGCCCCCTGCCGGCAAAGGTCGGCAGCACCTATTTTTTTCTCAGCTGCGTGAGAAAAAGTAGAGAAATTGAGGTGAAGGTAAAGGTACCGTGATCAAAAGGAAACCGCCCAAAAGGAAGCTTCAGTTTGTACAGGAAAAGAAATAAGTTTTGTTAATAATTAAACCATGTTATTCACTCTCTAATGCAAGAGTGAATATTTCTTCCCCTGCCAAACTTGAGATGAATAAAAACTATATAAGATTCGTTTAAAATCTTTAAGTTTAGGTTCACGGTTTCAACCTGACTTGCAAGCTATGAAAAGCAGGTGCGAGTATCGTGTGAGTATGGCTGTTACATACATACGTGAATCTAGTCATTAGTTACACTGGATGGGCCTGAACTTACCCAAATTCGCGTAAATTGAGTCAGACGTCGATGAAGGATTAGAGGCTGGTTGCCAAGATTTCGGGGGTAGTTTTTCTCCTCTCGGGGGCGGTTTTGTGTCAGTTCGAGGAGGAGGTGGTCTGGCTGGTTTGTTGGCAGGATCCAATCTGGACCAGTCCTCCAGAGACTGGTTTCTTGGTGGAGGTGGTGGTTTTCCTGGCCTCGCTGAAACATGATTAGATTTTGGATTGATCATTTCAATATCATACAATTTTAAGAACTTGAATTTCACAATTTTCTTTCTTATAGAGTAGACCAGGGCATGTTGTCACATCGGCTTCATTTTAAAAACTAATAACCAGAGGGCGACACCCGTCATTCATGTTTACAGTCACGAATTTGATGGGGCACGTTGTCACACACGTACCTAAGAAAATCAACTATTGCGAATCTTCGGATGACGATAACGAGTAAAAATATTGTATATTTAATAACCGACATGATTATAAAAAAAAATATGTATCAGTAAGAAGCGCCTTCGAGGGGAACTCTTGTATATAGATTAAGATGAAAACTAAATGCTTTTTGTACTTTTTAAAAAATAAAATAGAACGTTTCTGTGAAGGATTTTACTTTTTTTACATTGCAGCGCAATATAATATATTGATATTTACGTTGAATACAGTTTAAATAACATTTAGCATGCAATTATATTTAATGTGACAACGTATCCCGGTCACGGGGCACGTTGTCACAAGTTACCTCTCGTTATTTATTGTTATGTAACAAGTGTATAGTAACAGTCACACAAAATTTTTAATACCGTCCGATTGAAGCTGAGGGTTCACTTGAAATTTTGGCATATCACAGCAATCTCAAATAATGAATTTATAAATACAACAAACATTTTTAAAAATGTGTGACAGCGTGCCTTGGTCTAGCCTATATCTCGATTTTTAATTATTCAGTAGGATCATATTATCCAATCACTCATCAACTAATCATTCATTGCCTAGTCATTCATAATGTAAGTGTTCAGAAAATAAAGCATGCAAATTGCAAACCTATTATTCAGATCAATGAAGCAAAGCTGGGAACTTACTTGTTACTTGCTGAACACCATTAGTCATCTGGGAATGGAACGCTAGCGAGCCGTCGTTTCTTGAATCCGTGACGTCCTCGCTAACCCTAGAATGTCCCTCATTCCCGAGGACTTGAACAGCAGCACCGTCAAGTTCCAAAGGGTGAATGATCTCCAGCCGCGGTTTGGGTAGAGGAGTCGAGGGAATTTCATTCATTCTAGAACCTGTTGATCCACAAGTCATATCCACGTCTTTTCTAGATCCCATCCTAAGGAACTTCTTCAAGGAGAATCGAGATCTGCTCTTTTTCTTTTCCTCAGTCCTTTCCGGATTAGCTAGGCTATCTTGAGACAAAGAAATATTCCTCCTTGGTGCTGGTTCTGGTGCCTTGATCGAAGGATCAGGAGCTTCACAAACAGCCTCCCTAAATTTTGGACTGCATGATGATGCCCTCTCCCTTTTTTCTTTCTCGCGAACAACCGGAGAATCAGACTTCATCACAGTTGTTGGATTCCTCGCAAATAAAGACGCCTGAGCGTCATCAGCTGGACTTGCTGGTGGTTTAGGAGCCATCCTTCTCTTATTTGGTGATCGTATCATTTCGGCTGGTAAATCCGAATTTTCAAGATCATCTTCATCAATCTCGACATCTTCTTCGGGTTGCTGAGTTTTAAAACTGGATATAGAAGGTGGCTTCGGTCTTGGAGGAGAACCAAGACCAAATGTTCTCGAACCGTTTTCCTTTGGTTTTGGACTTTCTTCCGTTTTAGAAGGCAATTCCACTTGAGCATTTTGGCACGATTGAATTTGTGGGGGGTTGTATGAGATATTCTGCGACTGCTCACTGTTCTTATTTTCACTCATTGTAGAGTTGGAATAATTGCAGTTTCGTGCAGCTGAATGATCCTTGACCTCGTTGGAATTGGCATGTGACGAGACCTGACTGACTTGATTCTGCAAAGCAGGATTCTGAATCGGAACTGCGAAACTACTAAGTGGACTTTTTTTCGCAGGAATGAGAGCGGTGACATTATTAGAAAAAGTAGAATAGGTTATGGTACTCGTAGATGATGTAGAATTTTTTGAAGAGAAAGCGCTTGGTTTTTGAGGCACCAAGGGTTTAATTTTCGACTCGCCATGCAAAAAAGATGTTCTCGGTTCTGCTGTTGTGAGCATGTATTTTGGTGCCTGTTCCAGAATACACCTGCTCGTTTTTACTTCAGTTGGTGGGGGGCTTTTTGGAAGAGCTGGAGGTTCAGATACATCTTCGTCTGCTTTTCCATCTGGTTCTCCAGCAGATTCCCGACTTTGAACAAAATTAAATTTTTTTCCAACATCTCCCTCGATCTTGCGTTCTCCTAAAAGAGACGATTCTTTTGTTTTTTCTTCCGCAGCTGGAACTGTGATCTTATTGACGTCCTTTCCTTTCAATAATATGGATCGATCTTCAACAGTTTCCTTTTTTAAGGGTGTAAGAGTTAATTCAATTCCTGAATTGTAAGTTCCGTTTGTTCTATTTTCGGTATTCATGATGTCAGTCCGTTTTGTGATTTTTGTGACAGCATACTCACCTTTATTGTTGTAAGAATTCTGGACGCAAATTCTGGGTTTTTCATTTTCGGGTTTCTTAATGGCAGGAGTTCTTGCGATGCTTATTCTTTTTTCAGATTTGGTGTCCGCGCCTTTTTCTATAATTTCATGAGACGGGACACATACGTTTTCTTCGTTTTGAATGACTGATACTAAATTAGCGGATGTAATTAAGGGCATGTCGACGATTTTTTCGAGACTTGGAGATTCATTTTGTCGTTTTTCGCAAATTTGAATTTGATCTTCGGATATTTTCTTTATACTTTTGAGAGAGACTTCAGTTTTTTCATCTTTTGCGATGATATCTATAGTTTTGGATCTTGTATTTTCGTTATTTACTTTTTTATCGCTGGGCCTCTTTGCTGTTGGCAGGCTGTCATCTCCTCCGAAGGGTTTCACTGACACCAAGAGGGTCTTTTTCTTACCTTGAATAATAATGAAAAGCTCGTTTGAGTTGGGAATACTTTATAGTCTGTTTAATTAAGTCGATTTGCAACGTGGCCGCTTTAATCGAATAAAAAATTTCCCGGTTTTTGCCGATTACCAAACATTTTTCACGAATAATAAAATTTAAAAATTCAGACTCTAAAGCTAAACATTTTTACATTTAAAGAAATAAAAAATAAACTACGATATTAAGCACTCAAAGTGGAATCCTTGAATTCTAAACTTTTTAAATTAAAATTTAAAAGTTTTTTTAATTTAAAAAAATGATGTGCCAATGCTCAATAATTTACATATAAAAATGGAAGGTACTAACACTTTCCAATTTAACAATTTTTAATGTAATTCAGATAAACTGGAAAATTTAGAATTTTGAACTTTTATAAATTATAGAGTTCAAATATTAAGATTCAATACCAAAAATAAACTTTCAGAATTATATCATTTTTAATCATTTTAAACTAGAAACGATAACAATTGAAAAATTGAATTTTTTACCTAAAAACTTCTTATAAATTAGAAATAAAATTTTGATTTAGTACTGATAAACATCTAAATAAACCCTGAAATTTTTTTTTAAATTCCTGAAAGTGCTCCAGCTTCTCTTTTGACAATTTTGGAAATCTTTTAAAATCTTTTTTCATATTTCTTAAAATAATGTTCCAAAATGAAAAATCATTTGCGAATTTCCTAGAAATCTTAAAAAATTGCTTTTATTCTTTTAGAGCCTTTCAGAATTCTTAAAAAGCTTCTAGATTTTTTTTTTGAAATCTGCAAAAATCTACAGTCTTACTTAGAAATTTAACATTTTTTAAAAATAACAATAAAAATTGTAACGCTCAAAGTTTAAAAACTCTACGAAATTTTTTCGATTGCAGGCAAATTGTTTAAATTTTAAATATTTTAATTTTATTTATTTGTCTGAAATGAGCAGCGCAACATGGCTAAATATTAAATAATTATTTTTTTTTACTTAATACATTTAAAATTGAATGGGTTCAAAAGTGAATGTTTAGACTAAATTTTAAATTAAAACAGTCTAATTTGTAACGATACTATCTTGAAATTTAAAAATTTTGAACGGATTTAGAATCGTTTTATCAAATTAATTATTGTGTAATTTTTAATACTTAAAATACAAATTTATTTTAAAAATAATTTATTTATATTGACACATGATAAAATAAAAAAGTTTGTCATCAAAAATTTTAAATTTTAAACTCTTTCAATTTTGAATTGCTTAAGTCTTTAATACCACATTTATAAAAATTTTTAATTAAAAATAATAATCTAAAATGAAAAATTTGTAAAGTAGAAGATTTTCGAATTTCGCATTGTAAACTTAATGATATCATGAATGAAAAGATAACAATTTAACTAATTATTTTAAAAACTGTTGAAGTCGAACTTGGACTGATTTTTCTTCTAAATATTTGTAAAACTCCCGGTCAAAAATAAATTTACTGACCAACGCCACCCTGAATGAGATTATAGTAGAAGAGAAGAATGATTTTTTTTTCTCGAAGCAGATATCAATCTTCGGAGTTCTTCTACCAATAAATATAAATCAAACCCAATCAAATATGAAATTTTTTCTAATAACTTTACGATCATTCAGGTTCAATAAATTTAAAAGTTGACCTTTACTGAGTGACGCTAATAAGCTTCACATTGCAAATAAAATAGCATTATAAATATTCATATAATATTCTTATAATTAAAAAATATTATTTTTAAGTAGCAAATTTATAATTTTTGTAATAAGTTTAATGCGCTTAATGTGAAGACGTTGAGAAATTTAAAAATGCAGTGGAAATGTCATTTTTAGTCAGACGTGTTAGTAATGTTATTCGAGGCATTAAAAAAATATTAATTGTACTTTATCCAATCAAACATATATTTACTTACTTTTTTCTAAATTAAATAAAAAAATCGAATATTTACAATAATTCATCAGATCCAACTTAACTTTTAATTACATTTAAATTTTACAGAATAAATCCTCTGAATTTAATTCCTATTTTATTTGTTTTTAATTAAAATAAGTTTATAGAATAGTTTCAAATTCGAATTTTCTTTAATTTTTTTTAATTCAAACGCTTTTTGTAAACGAATTTTTCTAAAATATGTGTATTTTATTTAATATCATTTGACTGAAAAAGAGTTTATTTTTTCAAATCGAAAGATTCTTTACTTATTTTTTTTATTTTTATTTTCTTTTTCTAATCCAAGATTTTCTAATCCAACAAATTTGTTTTAGTAGTATTTATATTCAAAGTATTCAAAGGTTCCGAAATTATTTTTTTCCTAATTCAAAATTAACGAGTTAAATTATTTTCACATACAAACTTTTTGTGAAATATTTGTTAAAGTTACGGATACTAAATTTTAAATTTATTACAATGATTTGTATGATGGAATGATCTTTTTTGAAAATTTTTTTATTTCGAAATTGATTCAACTCGAGAAAGATACAAATTGATTCCTTTCAAAATTACCCTGATTTAATTCTGTTTAATAATTTACTTCGGAAGAAGTGCTGAATTGAGCATACTTTATTCAAATTCCTATTCTAATTGGAAAGCATTGCAGTTGACAATAATGTTCACTACTATAAAGATTTATTTCAAAAAATATCAAAGTTCACAATTTTCATATTTTAATATATTTTACACTGATTTTTTTATCCTGAAACTTTGCTTTCGAGATGCCTCTCGAGTATATTAAGTAAGCAAACATTTTTTTTTAAATTATGTTTTGTCTTCAACAGTTTAGGAGATATAACTTTCAGAAGCAATTTTTTATATTAAAATTCGCCTAAAATATTTAATTTTGGGATTCGTAAAACATCTTATTTACTGTACTTTTTAAATAAAAGATGAAGTTATATCAGTTAAAGCAGACTAAATTTTTATCAGAGATCTAAAAAACATTGTGTTCTGAAGTTTACTAAGAAATAATAATTTAAAATAAACTGATTTTTTGCAACTTTCTTTTGAAAATTTAAAAGCCTTTCAAATATTAAATGAAGTTTAATTAAGATTATGTAAAAAGATAAGAAACGACTTTTTTCATTTATGAATTAAAATTCTCGGAAGGAATCCCCAAAAAATATTTATAAAAAATTTGGGTTGGGCTAGTATTTTTTAGTCAAAATCGGTTCAAGTTAATTAAGATAAATCAATTCTGGACCAAATTTTCACTCATAAAAAAAATTGGCAACAAATTATTAATATTTTATTTGTTAAAATAGTAATATAACTTTGTTTTTGATACACTTTTTATCTGCACGAATTAGAAATACGTCATTTTATAGTGATCAAATACGAAATAATGATAAATCATTTCCTATCAGGCGCGCGGTCTATATGCTCAAGCCATAATCGATGGTCGACGAACTTTGTTTTTTGTTGCAGAAAATAAAAAAGACATTTGTCCTGTCTGATAAAAAAATATGATGAAGCATTGAGTAATCGAAAATGTTTTTTCAGGAGTGGTATAATATGGTCTTTCTACAGTTCTTCAAAATTAAAAATTAAAAAATAAAATATGTGTGACATTAGCTTGGACCGCAATCTGATTTAAAATGGACTTGGTCTCACAAGTTATGTAAAAACATACACTTTCTTTAAGTTATTTGAAATTATTTTTATGTTTTAAATTAATTTTGAATCTTCTAAAAACTTCTAAGAGCCTCTTAAACTTACTGAAATTTTTTCTACAAATAATAAGTGTTCATGTGTTATTTATGGATCAAAATTCAACAGTCTCACTTACAAATTTAACATTTTTTAAAAGAACAATAATAATTGTAACGCTCAAAGTTTTAAAACTCTACGAAATTTTATCGATTGCAGGCTCTCTATGTCAAACCATTCAGCTTTAAATTCTTTAATTTTTAAATATTTGGTTTCATTTATTTGTCTGAAGCAGTGAGTAATCGAAACAGAAAATTTGTGACATTAGCATGGACCGCAATCTGATTTAAAATGGACTTGGTTTTACAAGTTATGTAAAATTCAATTGTGAATAAAATTTTATTTTTTAATTTGAAAAAAATGAAGGTGTTAAGTTTCCACAATAGGTGATATAGGTGCAAAATTTTAAAACAGATGACAAACGATTTATAGGTGACAACCTTTAATGACTGGATTTGTCATACAGAATGATAAAAATCCAGGGCATCTCGATTAATAAATTAAAATTTCTTATTCCCTAAAGATTTTATAAAATAAAAAATGAAACTTTCTCACCGTCTGCATCTTTCTGCACCTTGCCAAGCATCAAAGATGCAAATGTCTTTGCGGCCTTAGCATCAGGTGTTAAGGCTCCCGTTAGGTTTGCAGTGACAGTATTGAAGTTTGTATTGGCACGTGTCAAATTACCGAGGGCACGTTCCTCCTCGCTATCCGGAACATCATCTTCGGGATTCGAGGAGTCATTAACGTCCATTTCTTGGGAGTCATCATCTTCTGTATCAGAGAGATCGTCACCTCCATATCCAATGACCTCGCACAGAGATTCTGGAAATTCGACATTCTTCTTCTTCAGCCTCACCTGCGAGTGCTCTTTAATCCTCAGAATACCCTGAAATAATAAAGTAAACACAAAAGATTAATTCAAGTCAATCTTTTTTTTTTGCTGATTCTGAACCAATGTATTTAGATTATTATATTATCAATAAAATTGAAAATAAATAATCCAAACATAATACATTTTTAAAAATTTCTAAAATTAAAAAATTTTTATTTATTTAATTTCAATTTTTAATATTTTATTCATATAAGAATCTAATAAGAAAATTTCTTCCATGAAAACTGAGGTAACATTCACAACTCAATTAAAAGAAATGATACGATATTTATAAGCAAAACCTATAGATTAGAAAAGAATCTCTTGTTTAGTGTCTCTCTTTAAAATTGTGTATTTGGAGATTGGAAAACTTTAAATTTTTTCAAGAATAATTTCATGCAAAGGAACATGTGCGCGATTATTTTGTTTTTATCAGAAACTGTTTTAATTATAATATAAAGTCAACGGTTATACAACATTTTTGTAATTAATAGCCTATTATAAATTAGTTTTGTTCAAATATTGTGAATATTCTTGAAAACCTAATGACTTTTTATTAAAAAATAGGAATTTTAGACAGAAAGCACTAAAACAACCAAAAATTGTTTGGAATTGTAAATCTTCTTTGAAACTTAATTTTTTTGTTTAAAATCACCAATTTCAGATAAAAAATGTCAACAGCCACCGAAATTGTTTAAAAGTTGTAAATCTTCTTTTAAATATAATTTTTTATTAAAAATACTAACTTCCGAAAAAACTAACAAAATCCGAAATTTTTAAAGATTGTAAATGTCACTGTTTTAAGCAAAAATCTGTGGATTTATATAGAATGATTTTTTGTTTAAAAGTATAAATTTTAAGTGAAATACACAATCATGAAATAAAGTTTTTCCAAAAAAATCATATGACTTTTCTTCTAACAAATACCAATTATGTTTGTTTAAAATAGCAGTTTTCCGGTGGGAAAAAATAACAAAAAATTGTTAGACTTCCGGTGTAAACCGTCAAAAAATACCAAAATTGTACTAAAGATGTGAATTTAATCACTCTGAATGCTAATCTGAAGAATATTGAAAATCTGAAAAATCTTATTATTTTTTTAAAATAAAAATACCAACTTCCGACGAAAAACACTAACATAACGTAACAAAAAATTGTTCGAAATGGTAAATATTCTCTGAAATTTAATTATTTTTTATCAAAGTAATCGATTTCCGGTGAAAAGTGATAATATAACCAAAAATACTCAAAAATTTTAAATCTTTGAAATTTATACTGATTTCCGATCAAAATTTTTGTCGAAACTTCAACTATTTCTTTGAAGATTTAACAACGTTATTGCAAATTAAACAGTTTTGCTAAAAAGTATCCCTTTTGATTGAAAAGTTAATTTTTTAAATTCGTCTTTTTGGATACAAATTTAATTATTTTATTGGAAAATCATTGTTTTTTTTATAAAATATTTTTTTTACTGATTATTGCCTGATCCAGTTAAAGATTTATTCTTTTAGTTAAAAATTCAACTCTTTGTTAAAAAATTTAACAAGTTTCTTGAAAAATCTTTTTTTTCCAAACTTTTATTTATTTCAAAATTTAACTATTCTATTTTTGGTAGAAAATTTACCTTTTTTAGTAGAAAATTTAACTGTTTGGCTAAAAATTTTCTTTGCTTTATAAGTCATGTATTTTCTTGAAAAATTTCCTTTTTGATTGAAAAGTTAACTTTTTGTTGAAAATTTGTCTTTTCGTTTGAATGAACTGCTTTTTATTTTACAATAGAATTTTTGTTCTAATTGAAATATAAACTGTCATATAGTTCATTAAAAATTCTTCCCTTTTGATGCAGATTAACCTACTTTCTAGAACATTTAAATTAAATTTATTTTTTACCTGAAAATTTACGTATTTCAATTGAAGATTCATAATTTTAGTTGAAAATTCATCTATTAGTTAAAAAATTTAAGTAATCTCTTGAAAATTATTTTTTTATTCCAAATTTATTATTTTGTTTAAAAGATGCCTTTTTTGATAGAAATTTAATCCTCTTTGTTGAAAATTCATAGTTCTGTTTAAAAATTTAACTATTTAGTGGAAAATTAATCAACTTTTTTGAAAATTGAAACATTATGTGAAAAATATCCTTTTTGATTGAAAAGTTAACAATTTTTTTTAAGTTCGTATTTTTGATCAAGTAATCAACTATTTTGTTAAAAATTCGTCTTTTCGTTTGACTTAAACTGCTTTTTATTAAAAATGAAAATCTGTTTTCATTGAAATACATTGCATTATATTTTTCGTTAAGAATCCATCTGCTTTTGGTTCAAAATTAATCTACTTTGTAGAAAATTGAACAATTGGGTTAAAAAGTCATTTTTTTATGGAAGATTCATTTCAATTGGAAAATCAGTAGCTTGGTTAAAAAAATGTTTGTTTTTTGTTTGAAAAAATATCTTTTCTAGTTGAAAACTCATCTTTTTGGTTAAATACTCATCATTTTTGTTGAAAATTCGATTATTTTGTCGAAAATTAATGTACTTTGTTGAAAATTAAACCATTTATCTTAAAATATTATTTTTAAATGAAAAGTTAACAATTTAATTGAAAATCAACTATTTAACTATTCGTCTTGTTGGTTGACTTCAACTATTTTTTTACTCAAAATAAAATTGTTGTTTTCCTTAAAATATAAACTATTAAAATTTTCGTTAATCATCCCTTCCTTCGGTCAAAAAGTATCCTACTTTGTAGAAAATTGAACAATTGGGTTAAAAAGTCATTTTTTTATGGAAGATTCATTTCAATTGGAAAATCAGTAGCTTGGTTAAAAAAATGTTTGTTTTTTGTTTGAAAAAATATCTTTTCTAGTTGAAAACTCATCTTTTTGGTTAAATACTCATCATTTTTGTTGAAAATTCGATTATTTTGTCGAAAATTAATGTACTTTGTTGAAAATTAAACCATTTATCTTAAAATATTATTTTTAAATGAAAAGTTAACAATTTAATTGAAAATCAACTATTTAACTATTCGTCTTGTTGGTTGACTTCAACTATTTTTTTACTCAAAATAAAATTGTTGTTTTCCTTAAAATATAAACTATTAAAATTTTCGTTAATCATCCCTTCCTTCGGTCAAAAAGTATCCTACTTTGTAGAAATAATTTCATTAAAAAGTTCTTTTTTTATTCAAGATTCTTCATTTTAGTAGGAAATTCAGCTCTTTGACTGGAAATTTCGCTATTTTATCAAACAATAACTGTTTTTTTTTTTTTGAAAATTTATTTAATATATGTTTCTAGTACATTTCTTTTTTAGCTGAAAATTCCACGGTTAGAAAACATAACTTTTTAAATTGGAAAGTCATATATTTTGTTGAAAATTCGTATTTTTCGATAGTAAATTAATCTTCTTGGTTAAATATGTAATTACATATATGATTAAAAGCTGATCTTTTTTCTAGTAAATTCACCAAATTTTGTTCATAATTAATTCTCTTTAAAATTACATTTCTTCTGCAGGAAGACCTTCTCCTTGCCCTCGAGAGAAGAATCCTTTTTTTATGCCAGGCGTTAAAAGTCAAATTCTTCAAGGAATCTGTATTATCATCCGAGTAAATACGTTAAGAAATTCTGTATTCTTTGGCGGTAATAATTCACCACAATTGCATGTAATCCAGAGTAATCCTATGTAATCCCGAATAATCAACCTGTACTGGACCCCATTTTTGGATTTGGTTCCCCTCAACCCACACGTATAAAAAACAAGTAATTTAAAGGTGTACCAATGTTTAGTATTTGTTTTTAGTTAGAGAAGGCTTATCGAACTTGATGTCGTGACGTACTTAGGCAAATAAATCGCATTAGCAGTAAGTAAGTCATGCTAGTAAAATAGACAGTACATAGTCACTCTCACGACTTTAACGGTGAAATCGTTTAACACTCGGCATAGTGCACTGACTGTCGATCACGAGGTTACGATGCCTTTTGGCGAAAAATACATTTTGCTCGTTAATAATACCCCAGAAATCCACTTGCAGCTCATGCAATACCCACTTATACTGAAGAAACTGTATCGACATTCATAATATGAATATATCTAATAAAAACTGCTGTAGAATTTGCTTTTTGCACTTACGATTTTCTGTACTAAATGACCCTTTACGAGCGATAATTTTGTTATAATTGCTCAAAAAGTCGAGAATTGACTGGATCATGTAAATTATAAGTACAATGAAACGTGCGGTATAGTTTTCTCAACTCAAGATGTTATATCTATCGTGCTCGTAAAATTCACAGCATCAGTTTCTGGATGGAGTAATGATGGGTTTCAAACGACTTAACGGTTTTGGAATTTCTATGGTGTGGAGATATAATTTTTAGTTGTAAATGCTATTAATATCGGAGGTACTGTGTGTGTGTTGAAAATAGTGTGAAGCGTTAAAAGATGTTTTATAAGTCTTTACCAGTAATGGTAGTGAAAGTGTATCGTCAAACGAGATGATTTCGGAAATGTGGGGTAAATATGATAAATTACTCAAAACTATTCCAAGAATCTGGAAAAATTCCAATCCTTAACTTGTTCTATATTCTAGTTAAAACCACCCACCTTCAATAATTTAAATTATCAATTTAGAAATGTCCGACTTTACCCCACATGTCCGAAATCAACCCGTTTAACTGTAATAAAGCATTTTCAAATACCACAATTGTGGAGAAAATAGACTAAATATAATGTATAAACAATATAAAAATGTTTTTAACTAACAATATATATAAAATTTTAAGACCATTTCTAGAGCTTCTAAAATTTATAATATTATCATGAGGCCCATAAAAAAGAGATTTTCTCCTACACTTATTTATAAACGTAAATGATGAAAATGAACAAAAGTACCATTTTTCCAAAAATTTGCCATTCAAATTACTTTAAATTTCATTTCTGCTATCGGGATTTAAATATTATTAAGGTTATAAGGGACCCAAACTTTTCAACGCTCACGGAGTTCTATAAATTTCTCTGGAACCCTATAATAGTCCGAAAAAATTATTTCAAATACTTTGGAAAACTTTACTATTTACTTAAGCTGGCATAATCAATTGAAAAATTTAAAAAGCACGTTAAATGCCTTTTTTGTAATGATTTAAAAGTCCTCTTGATTTTTTTAAACTTCATCTATTGAAAGTCTTTGAGATCTTGATAAGTACTATTGAAATATTTAAAAAAAATTGCAATACCTAAAAATTGTCTGAAAGTCATTCAAATGTTTAGAACTCACTTAAAATACTTCGAAAATCCTTGTAATCTTTATAAATAATTATAAATCTTGAAAAGGGATTTCGAGGAATTTCAGAGATTTTTAAGAAATTTTAGGTCAAATTAAGAGATTGCAAAGAATTTGATGGGATTGCAAGAGATTTAAACAAATTTTAAGTACATTTCGAATAATTTACCAACATTATATGAAGAATTGTAAATTATTTTAATTATTTTTACAGAATATCTATAAATTTTAATAAATTTAAAAAGATTTAAAAGGATAAATTATGGTTAAATTAAATTTCAAACATTAAATTATTTCTGATCTCTTAAATTGGTTATGAATCTCTTGAAATCTTTTTCAACTTCTCGAAATCTTTTGAAATCACTTAAAATAATCATAAATCGCTTGAAATATTTCGCGATTATTTTGGAAGCGTTGGAAACCTTTTTTTAAGATTTGGCTCTTGGTAAAAAAAATATTTTACAAATTTTCTCAAATCTTTCAGTTTCAAAATATTTTTAGTCTCTTCAAAACTTCTAAAATTCTTATATCCTTAAATAGACTACAATGAATCCTAAAGTCGTCTTAAAATCTGGAGGATACGCTTTTAAAAATTTTGGAAATCATTTGTAATGTTTTTAAATCTTTTTGAATATTCTCTAAAAATTAATTTTTCAAAATAAATTTCTTATTTTGAAAAATTTCCAGAAATCTTAAGAAAATTTTTCTACTTTCTCGAGAACGTTTAAAGTCTTTGAAAATGCTGCAAGATTTCATTTCGAATTCTTCAAAAATTTACATTTTTTTGAGGTTTTTTAAATCTTTTCAAATTTTTTATTGTTTTTGAAATTTTTAAAAAAATTCTATATTTTTTCAATAGATCGGAATTTTTCCAAAATGTTGAAAAACTTTTGTAAAATTGAAAAAGTTGCCTTAAAACCGTCCAGAGCCTTTTTTCGAATTTTGGGAATCTTTTAAAATGTTTTCAAATCTTTCTAATATTTTCTCTACATCAAAAATAATTTGAAATTTTCCCAGAAACCTTAAGAAATTTTTTTATTTTCTTGAAATCTGTCATAATTCTTAAAAAACTTATTAACATTTTATTTAAAGTCAGCAAAAATCTACATATTACTTTAACTTAAAAAAATCTTTTTTAGGTTTAAAATTATTTTTTCAAAGTTTTAATATCTCTTTTATTCGAATTTTTTGTAAAATTTTGTTATGTTTCAAAATTGAGATATTTTGCATGAAGATCTTCTACATTCTTTTTCAAAATGTTACCGAATCATTTAAAATATTTTAAAATATTTTAAAATATTTTGTTCAAATTAACTTCTGAAAATAAAAACTCAATTAAAAATTTCTCTGAATTCTTATGAAAAATTTGAAACATTTCAAAATTTTCGTAGAATTTGTTTAAAACCTGCAAGAACGACTAAACTTATCTGAAAGTCTGCCAGATATTATTTCGACTTATTTAAAAAAAATCAGAAATCGCTTCAAATATTTCGCGATTATTTTGGAAGCGTTGGAAAACTTTTTTTTAAGATTTGGCTCTTATTAAGAAAATTTTTTTTTGAATATTCTCTGAAAATTAATTTTTAAAAATAAGAAATCACTTTAAATATTTTCAGAAATCTTAAGAAACTTTTTCTACTATCTCGAGAACTTTTAAAATCTTTAAAAATATTTCAAGACTTCATTTCCAAATTTTCAAAAATTTGCATTTTTGTAGGTTTTTTAATTTTTGTTAGGTTTTTTAAATCATTTTAAATGCTTTATTATTTTTGAAATTTTTTAAAAAGTTCTATATTTTCTTAATAAATCATAATTTTTCTAAAATGTTGAAAAACTTCTGTAAAATTGAAAAAGTTGCCTTGAAACCGTCCAGAGTCTTTGTTACAATTCTGGAAATCTTTTACAATGTTTTAAAATCTTTCTAATTTCTAATTTCGAATTCTTCAAAAATTTACATTTTTTGAGGTTTTTTAAATCTTTTTCAAATGTTTTATATTTTTTGAAATTTTCTAACAAGTTTTATCTTTTTTTTAATAGATCCGAATTTTTCTAAAATGTTGAAAAACTTTTATAAAATTGAAAAAGTTGCTTTAAAACCGTCCAGAGCCTTTTTACAATTCTAGAAATTTTTTACAATGTTTTAAAATCTTTCTAATTTCTAATTTTGAATTCTTCAAAAATTTACATTTTTTTGAGGTTTTTAAATCTTTTCAAATGCTTTATTATTTTTGAAATTTTTTAAAAAGTTCTATATTTTCTTAATAAATCAGAATTTTTCTAAAATGTTGAAAAAGTTCTGTAAAATTGAAAAAGTTTCCTGAAAACCGTCCAGCGCCTTTTTTGCAATTTTGGAAATCTTTTACAATGTTTTCAAATCTTTCTAATTTCTAATTTCGAATTCTTCAAAAATTTACATTTTTTGAGGTTTTTTAAATCTTTTTCAAATGTTTTATATTTTTTGAAATTTTCTAACAAGTTTTATCTTTTTTTTAATAGATCCGAATTTTTCTAAAATGTTGAAAAACTTTTATAAAATTGAAAAAGTTGCTTTAAAACCGTCCAGAGCCTTTTTACAATTCTAGAAATTTTTTACAATGTTTTAAAATCTTTCTAATTTCTAATTTTGAATTCTTCAAAAATTTACATTTTTTTGAGGTTTTTAAATCTTTTCAAATGCTTTATTATTTTTGAAATTTTTTAAAAAGTTCTATATTTTCTTAATAAATCAGAATTTTTCTAAAATGTTGAAAAAGTTCTGTAAAATTGAAAAAGTTTCCTGAAAACCGACCAGAGCCTTTTTTGCAATTTTGGAAATCTTTTACAATGTTTTCAAATCTTTCTAAATATTTTCTCTGCATAAAAATCATTTGAAATTTTCCCGAAAATCTTAAGAATTTTTTTCTTCTCTTGAGACCTGCCAGAATTCTTTAAAAATTTATTAACATTTTATTTACAGTCACCAAAAATCTACTTTTTACCTTAAATTTTTTAAAAATCCTTTTTAGGTTTAATTTTTTTTTACATTTTTGTAAAAGTTTTAATATCTCTTAAGCTTATTCGAATTTTTCCTAAAATTTTGTAATGTTGCAAAATTGAACAATTTTCCATGAAGATCTTCTACATTTGTTTTCGGAATATTACCGAATCATTTGAAATATTTCAAAATATTTTTAAATATTTTGTCCAAATTAACTGTTGAAAATAAAAGAATCAATTGAAAAATTCTCTGAATTCTTATGAAAACTTTTATTGGTTTAAAACATCTCAAAATCCTTGAAGAGCTCGAAAACTAAAAATCTTCAAAACTCTACATTTTTTAAATTGTTGAAATCTTTTCATCTTTTAAATTATTTTTTAAACCTTCTAAAGCTTTTAAATATTTTTAAAACAATTAAAAATTTTAAAAAATTTTAAAATTTTTTCATAAAATCTGCCAGATATTATTTCAACTTATTTAAAAATCTTTAAATGTTAAAATTAACCTTTTAAAAAAAACACAAATCATTTAAAATCTTCGCAGAAATCTCATTGTCAGTAACGATAATTTTTTTCTTAGAGGTACCGAAAATGTCGTCATCATTTCAAATTTTAATTAAACGACAATAAAAAATTGAATTAATTTCAGCATAACTGACTAGAGTTTATTCGAGTTCACTAAACCCAAGTTAAATTTAATTAAATTCATTTTTCTTTTCGACTCAGTAGTGATATTATTGCTCAAGAATTACGCATCTCTTTTTTTTTATCTTTCTTGTTATTCTCACAAACGTGAAGGTCAACCAGACACGGCGCGAATGACCGGCAAGAGTCAATAGAATTTGTACTTTATGTTAATATTATAAATATTGCTCAACCATCCAAGTGTATAAATTTATGCATTGACAGAAAAATAAAACAAACCACTTCCTTTCACCTGTGGAAGTCCCAGATTTTAAAAGACGAGAATTCTTTGTTAATAAGTGAGCGTTGGAAGAAAATTCCTAAGTCCATCTGTGAGAAAGTATTAGATATTCGTGAACCTGAAGATGGAAAAAGGATACGGAACTAATTAACCGCCGCACTATAAGTTCCTTTTTCTACTGCTGCTGCTACGCCTGATCCCATCTTGGTACTGCACGCCACACCCTATCGAGTGAACCTTTGAGAATCTGTTTCAGAAAAATATTTTTCCTTCAGAGGTGCAGCTACTATTTTTATATCGCTTGTTAAATCGCAAACTTGATTACAAAATACTACATGCTGACCACTACATAAACAATATGCATCTAGTCGCAATAATAATCGTGCAAGCATAAAGAAATATTTCCTTGCTTCTGTAATATATGGTAAGTAATTATTATTTTTATTGGTAATGAGCAGAATTTCCTGAAAATAAAATCAAGAATCCAACGATTAAATTTGGACAATCAGCATAAAATTTTCCCATTCTAAACTGAAAAAAATCCTCTTCTTCCCTAAAAAATAAAAGAATAATTTTTTTTCCTTTCGTCTTTTTTTTATTTTGATTATTTATAGATGAGAATTTTTTAAAAAAGAGAGAGGACAGGGGATTTGGATGGTTGCATTCTCATTTTTTCTTTCCTCTTTTGTGTATTTTTTTCAAGGGGAGAAATTTTTTTTTTTTTCTTTTTTAGGGAAAAAGAGGGTTTTTTCAGATTGGAATGGGAACATTTTATGCTGATTGCCCAAATTTAATCGTTGGATTCTTGATTTTATTTTCAGGAAATTCTGTTCATTAACTTGATTATTAGACGTTAATTAGGATTTTAAATTTGATTTTAATCTCATTTAGAATTCTTCCATTTTTATTTTTATTGTATTAATTATTGCTCTAAAACTCTTTTATTCTCTAAAATTGAGATATTATTTAAGGCATGAAACAATTTAGAGTCCTCAGACTTTAAGTGGAAATATATTTCATTTTCAGCAAAATAGTTGGATTTTCAAGCAAAAGAAATGAATTTGCCACCCAAAATACGAATTTTTTCACAACCGCAAAAATTAATTTTGAAACAAGCAGTTGTAAAAACAACCAAATAGTTTAAATTAAAAAAAAATTTCTAACAAAGCCAGATACTATAGTTAATTTTTCAAGTCAAAAAGATTACTTTATCAAAGTAGTTGAAGTTTCAACTAATAAACATAAAATTTCAACCAAGTAAGATGAATTTTTGAATGAAGTAGTGGAATTTTAAACTAAAAAAGATTTTTTTTAACCAAAAATGGAATCGCAGTATTTTCAGTTAAAGAAATTAATTATTAATGAAAAAAAACTTCAACCTGTTTAATTTAACCAAAAAGACTAGTTTCACAGTAAATAGTTGAATTCTCAACAGAAACAAAATTTAAACAATAAAGATAAATTTTATAATAAAAAAAAAACAAATTTTCAACAAAATACGTGAATTTTCTACCACATAGTTAACTTTTTAATTTAAAAAGGATAGATATCCAACCACTTAATTCACCAAAGTAGTAGTTCAATTTACCACCCCAAAAGATTCATTTTTAACCAAATAGTTCGACTTTCAACAAAATTATTCATTTTTGAAGTCAAAAAAATGAACTAGCTACAAAATAGTTAAATTTTTTAAACGAAAATACGATTTTTCAACAAAAAACTTAAGTATCTATTAAATAGTAATTTTTTCATTAAAAAAATCTTCATTCTTAATCGAATAGTTAATCTTTTAAGCATATATGGACTTTCAACAAGAGCCTTAATTTTTAACTAAAACAGCTGAAGTTTGAAGCCAAACAGAACAATTTTCTACTAAACGGTTCAATTTTCAATACGAAAATATAAATTTTACACTAAATTAATTAATTTTCAGCCAAATGAAACAATTTTATAATAAGAAGTATGTTATATTTCAACCACAAAAGATTGTAATTTTAAATAAAAAGCAGTTGAATTGCAAAAAAAGATGAATTTTTAACAAAATAATTTAATCTTCACCCACAATAGAATTAAATTTCAACCAAAATGTTGCATTTTTAACCAAAAAGGAAGAATTTTGAAATAATAAGATTTATTTCGCACTAAAAGACGAATTTCCAAGAAAATAAATTAACTGTCAAACTAATAGATGAATTTTCAACTAGAAAATATCGATTTTTTTTTATAAATATCTATTTTTCAATACAAAATTACATTTTTTATTTTTAGTCGAAAAAATTAATTCTAAATAAAACAGAAAGTATTTTCAAGAAAATAATTAGATTTTCAATCAGAGTGAGAAATTTTCTAAACAATTGTTGAATTATGAAGACAAAAAGACACATTACCCACGACAAATTCCGGTTCTCAACTCGAAAGTATGATTTTGAAGAAAAAAGTTAACTCTCTACCAAATTGTTTAATTTTCATCAAAATAGTTTAAGTTTTATGAAACAATTGAATTTCCAACTCGATTATATAAATTTTCAACAAAAATGACCAAGTAGTCGTTTTTTCAATCAAAAAAGATTAAGTCTCAACCAAACATGTGATTGTTGATAGTTCGACCGGAAACGATTTTAATTTTAAATAAAAAACTGTTGAGTTCAACCAAAAAAGACAATTCTTCAAAAAAGGAGTTGGATCCACAATCTAAAAAATATTAATTTTCAAACAAACAGAAGTTTAAAAATTTTAAATCTGAACAAAAAGAAAATTAATTTTGAACAAAATATTTTTATTTTCAACCAAGGAAATGAACTTTCAACTAAAATGATAAATCTTTCAAAAGAATGGATTTTCAACAAAAAAGTTCAACATTCAACCCAAAAGGTGATTTTCAATTAAGAAAATTAATTTCCGGTAAATAGAATAGTTAAATTTTTAACCAAAGAGAGGAGTCTTCCAGAAAAAAATGAATTTTTATCAAAATAGTTCAAATTTCAACCAAGCATTTGCATTTTTGACCCGAAAAGATAATTTGTAAACAAAAAAGTTGTATTTTCAACAACATAATTCAATTTTCGACTAAACAGATTGTTTAACCGAAAGGATTGAATTTTGAAGTAAAATCATAATAGTATACGTCCGAACTAAAAATAGTTGGATTTTTTTATAAGGTTCTTTAAAATGTTTAAAAAACTTTAAAAAAATTATTATCAGGAAACCATATCTTGTTAACAACTTTACTTCCCTTCACAAATTGTTAAATAGTTTCTAGACGGCCCCTAAAAGTGATTGTAAAAAATTGTAATCAATATTCAAGGCCCACTAAATCATAATTCGAATTCATTTTAAAGTGGTATTCGACTTTTTATTTTTGAGCGTAACTTTCTAGAGAGATTTTACTGATAATAGTTCGATTGGCGGTTATAGAATAAATTTTCATGAAAGTAGATTAGGCGTCTAGCCCAGAAGCACTTACATTAATTTCCGTGAGATCTTCAAACTTTTTTCATAGAGAATTAACATAAAAGTGAAATTTCAAAATTAGAACTGTTGTGAAGACTAGAGAACTACAAATTTCACAATTTATTAGTCTGCCTTTGTCGATAGTTTATAATTTATAAAATTTCATATTATTCTACTTTAAAAGATGATATTTGAATATTATTATTTTTATTAGGAATAACTTAGGCGCCAAAATTTACTGAAATATTCATTGAAAGTGAAGATCCGTTATGATCTTGACAATTTCTTCTCTTTACTGTAGAAGATTTCTGTACAAGTTTTGAACAATGACGCATAGTTTACCACTTGCTTTCCCGAAGCTAATTAATGTTTATCTCGTCCTGGATCCACATGATTTTCCGACATTTTCACTAGGAATATGCAACTCTCATTGTTGTATTTCGACCTCGAAATACTTGGGCTCACGAGTCTGACGAAAGTAACAATTCTGAAAATGAGGGAATCTTTCTGACGATGTGCGACAACCGCAGCTTGAAATGTTCAATTTAAAACATTTTTAAATTAGAAATTTTGAATGCTTCTTTTTAAAAAAATTTCTCTTTTGAATACGCATAAAACATTTTTAAGAATTCATTTTAAATCTGCCAAATTTTTACGATCCTAAATTTAAAATTGTTCAATTTTGAAAACATCGAAAAAGATGTTAACTTCTTGTTCGGGTTCGAAATAAGATAATTTTCAAATGTTTAAATCCATCAATTTTAAGTTTCTAATTTTGAGAGCTTTAAATTAAAATGGTTAAATTACCAATGCTTTTCATCTCAAATTTTCACTCTCAGTGTCGGGTAAAAAATTCAACTAATCTTATTTTTCGAAAAAACATTTTTCTCTGCAGCGGTGTAACTTAACTGGCAGAAAATTAGTTTTTTTTTTGTTGATATTTAATTATTGAAGTTGAAAATTCATATTACCTTGTTAAAAGTTTTACTATTTTAGTAAAAAATCAAACTGTTTTCTTAAAAATAAAACTAGTTGTTTCAAAAATTAAGTACTTGTTAGAAGATTAACTTTTTTCTCGTGTGGATTCAACTATTTTGCTGAAAATTCGTCTTTTTTGTTTTATTTCAACAGGCAGAATTTTCTCTTTTTTTGTGAAAATTAATTGATGAATTTTGATGCATAAATAACAATTGAACACGTATTTTTTGTACACAAAATTAGAGTAATTTTAGGAGATATTTAGAAGTTTTGAAAAGATTCAAAATTATCATGCAAATTTTCAAACAAAATTTCTTTAAATCTTCCAGATCCTTTTCTTAAAGTTTTGTATATGTCTTAAAACCTTTTTAAATATTCTTTTGAAATAATTTTTTAACATGAAAATTCATTATCAATTGTCCTAGTAATCCTAAGAAAATGTTAATATTATTTTAAAACCTTTCACAATCCTTGAAAAGCTTCAAAATTTGTTGTTTGAAATCTTCGAAAATCTACATTTTGTTTTATATTAGGCTATCAATTCAAGTTTCAAATTATTTTGAATTTTTTCAAAACTTTTAAATTTCTCTAAAGGTTGATCATATCTCTTTTACAAATAATAACTTTTCATTTGTTATTCATACATCAAAATTTAATCTCAAAAATCAACAATTCATTTCAACATCTATTAAAACGTTTAATTTGATACTCTACAATTTTCAAATACTTCAATTTGAAACCATACACTTTTTTATGTTTCAATTTATTGAAATCGTATGCTATTGAGGACCATTTAAATAATAATGTGAATAACAAATTTTGTAAATATTAAAAAAAAAATGTTAATTAGTAATTTAATTTTACAAATAAAGCATTTAAATACAGACTTCATACCCTTTTTCAAAGAAATTATCATTTTTCCTTCTGTTCGAGAACTTCCCCTCTCTCTCTCTCTTATATTCACTTAAATGCGAAGTGAATTAATAAAACCCAATTAGAAAATCCAACCATTTTTCGCTGAAAGTTTTTTTTTATTAAAAAGTATACTATTATATCGTTGCTTCATAATTCATCTCTTTTGGTTCAAAATTCGACTATTAATCGAAGATATAATTACTTTGTTAAAAATTTATTTCCTTGTTGAAAATTGATCGTTTAGGAATTAAATTTTTCATTCAGATTTAATTCAGAAATTCATTGAATTTCATGTAAATTCAACTATTCGGTTTAAAGTTGAACTATTATGGTAACCATTTATTTTATTGGCTGAGAATTAAATTACCTTGTAAGAAGTTAGTCCTTTTTTCCATAGAATAGACTTGTTTAACTAAAAATTGAACTATTCCATTATTGTTCAAAAATTCGTAGTTCTTAGTTAAAAATTCCACAATTTGGCTGAAAATTGATGTACTTTTGGTAAGTTCGTCTTTTTTGGTACCAAAATAATCTTCAAGATTAAAAATATAACTGCTGAGTTGAAAGTTGAACTACTTTGTTAAATTTTTTTGTGTTTTGTTTAAAGATCCACCTCTTTGTTTTAAAATTTAACTATTTTGTTGAAAATTTCCCTTTCTTTAATTACTTGCTTTTTAACTAAAAATTTAACTGTTTCATCATTGTAAAAAATTCGTATTTTTGGATCAAAAATTCAACTGTTCCTTTTTTTAAGTTAAAAATTCCATTATTTTCTTCGAAATTTCGACTATTTGGTTGAAAGTTATTTTTTTGATTGAAAACTAATATTTTTGGGTTGCAAATTTAACTGTTCCCTGAAAATTTGCCTTTTTGATTTACAAAGTAAACAATTACTTTAATTTTTTTCTCTCTTGACTGATAAATCTTTTCTGGTAGAAAAATCAACTCCTTTGTTGAAATTTTTTTTCTTTTCTTGAAAATTCATATCTTTTGCTAGAAATTTGATTCTTTTTTTTTTTAGAAAACGCAACTGCTTGATTAAAAAATAATCGGTTTTGGTTGAGTTACAACTATTATGTTAAAAATTGATCTATTGTGATTGATTCAACTGTTTTTGATAAAAAAATTTGGTTTAAATTCCGACGATTATACTTTTTTAGAATATTTATATTTTTTCTCAATGAAAGTTTCCTTTAAATTATATTTTTTATTGAAAATTCAACTGCTTGGTTCAAAGCAAGGTTGGAAATTGAACTATTTTTTTTAAATATCGTCTTTTTGAATAATAGATTCGTTCTTCTGGATTGAATATTAAAAAAAATGTGTTTTTTGGATTAAAAAATCGACTGCTTGTTTCAAATTGCAACTCTTTGGGATGGAAGGTAATTTTTTTTTAATTCGACCATTTATTTGAAAATTCGTCTTTGTTGAAAATTCAACTATTTAGTTGAAAAATAATTTTTTATAGTTGAAAATTCATTTTTCGGGTTTACATGTCCACTTTTAGGAGCATTTTTCATATTTCTGGTGGATAGAAATGGTTTTTAAAAATAACGTGACGTATTATCTTAACTTCGACGGTGAGGGTATTTTTTTAAATATTTAAAATGAAATCCAAAGAAATTTGAAAGGTTTAAAAGTAAAAAATTAACTTGTTGGAATCCATTTCAGATGGCACAGGTAGTTCAAATTCAAATCGAAAAATTATTTGCCTCTTAAATATACATGGTGTTTCTCAAAGAAATTTTTAAAAAATTGGACAGAATAAAGAAACTGGGGTTTTCTATTAAATTTGAAAAGTGGATTTATGAAAAATCCCATTTCTTATTTTAGCTAATATTTAAAAAAAGTATTTTCCTATATAAAGAAGATATTTTGTCAGTTTTATCCAGTAAACTTGCTTTTCATCATTCTGTTGAATCTTTAGTTTGTGAGAAAAATATTGAAATTCAATTTTTCGAAGAAAAAAATTCTCTTTACCAGAAAAATAATTTAGCGATTTTTAACGATTTCGATTTAAAACTTCTGCAATATTGAACCTTCAAATCTGAAAAAAAACATAAAATTTGTGAACTATTTTTGTTTAAATATATTCAGTTCAACTCAATAAAAAATATTGGAAGTACCAACTAAATATTTTAAAATTATACTACAGAATTAAGACTTATCATGTTCATTTTCAACTTATAATCTTATCTAAATTTCAAAACAATTAAATTTGCAGTTCAAAATGAATAGACAAAAAAGAATAAAGTATTCTATTTTTTCTCGGTTTTAGTAAACAAAAAAAGCTATTGAATATTTACCATCTTTGCGTAAACAAAGTTCTTTTTATTGAAATGAATTTCCATCACTTGCGCTAAAGTTGTAATAATTTATCTTGGGGTTTGAAAATTTATCACTTTGCTCTACATTTTAGACTGGTTTTTCAACCTTCATTGCACGCGTCACCTTCTGAAATATTATCAGTCAAATATAGGTTACAAACCATGTACAGATTAAAAAAAACATGATTTACAAATCTTATCTGAATACGTGATTAAAAATAAAAATACTACCGAAAAGATAGGAAAAGAAAATTCGAGAATTCAACTAGAAAACTAAGACAATGCTTTGGATGATGAAGGACTATAATCGATTGGTAGAACCGATTATAGTTGTTAATGATGCTTATCTTTTACGGCCAGTAGGTTAAATATATAATATATTTTTACAGGTTATTTGCTAATATTTTATAACTTAGCCTATTACTTCTAAGATGTCTTTATACCCGAGATATTCTTTCTTAAAGATATCAATTTTCCCATTCGTAATAACTCTTCATAAAGCAGGCTAATTGAGTTATACGAGATATATAATCTTTTCTTCTATTACACAATACCCAACGAAATGATTCTAAGCTCTAATGTCTAAATCCATCATCCTGTTTAGAAGAATCTTTGAGAACGTTTAAACCCAGTTGTAAGGTAATTGACAGGATGCAATGATGCTGACAAAAACACGCCAGGATTTCCGTTATCGATGAAACTGATGTTTCCGCAAGGCTCTTGATCTCTAATTACACGCCAACTATTTGATGGCGATTCAGGAGCTTTATTCGTACGTAATACCGGAATTCGATAAATGACAATCAGAGCTGAGTTATGTCAAGTTTGATTCCAACCCATACCACTGTACTTTCTTCTCACTTAATCTTCGACTTTGTGAGTAAACTCTTCCGCATTTATGAGCACGGATAACCCACTTTCCCCACCATTGGAAGAGTTTACGGTCGTTAACCTGCAGTAAAAGTCCATCACACATTTATTATAATTGATATATTATATATTGATATATTTATATATTTATATATTTATATTGATACATTATGATTGATAAAGTATCCAGAGTGATCGCGAAAGTTTTTTAATATTCCCTGATTTTTCCATGACTGACTTTTCTTTTTCCTCAACAAGATTATTATTTAAAGATAAAATTTTAATGCTGTAAAATCTCTCTATTTTATAAAAATATTTCAAGGCCGCAGATACCACTGTTTGAGATATCAAGAATGGTTAAAAGCAAAGATATTACAATAGTGTACTAAATATACTGACCAAGTCAGAAACATGACCCTATGTACCACATTACCCCAAGTGCCACATTATCCTCTGTGCCATATTACCCAGTGCGCCATAAAAAACATATACCCGTTTGGCCTCACTACCCCTTGCACCAAATTATCCCATGTGCCATATTACCAAATGTCACATATTGCCGCATATCCCCACATTTTGTAGCCTCCCTGATTTTCTGAAAAACAGTACAGTATTGTACCAAAAACACAGATCCAAATTTTTTACATTCTCATCAAGAGAAGGTATTAAATTTGTGTCAACTTTGACCCCCCCCCCTGGTTTTTGTCAAATGTCCATGTTTTAAGACCCCTGAATCCGAAAAACAGGTTTTTATGATTGTGTCTGCCTGTTTCTGTGTGTGTCTGTGTGTGTGGCTGTGGGGATGTAGATTTTTAGTTTGTTGGCACGATAACTTTTGAAAGAATTGACAGATTAGATTGGCATTTGGTATACTCTTTAAGTGTCCTAGAATAAAGGTCAAAAACGTTAGCCAGCCATTTTGGATAAAAATTCAAAAAGTGATCACATTTTGTACATTTTTGAGACCACTTTTTTCAGGATTCAAAAATTCTCTGTGCAATTATTTATACTACTCAAAAAGACAAAAATGTTCTCCTAACGACTTTTTTTGATAAAAGGAAAATTTGCAGAGTCCAAAAAAAGAAACAAAAAAGAACATTTTCAGCCAAATAACGCACGATACGAAAAAAAAGTCAAGACAAGAAAAATGTTTATAAAAACTTTTTAGAAAATCGAAAATTCAAATTTTTATGTAAAAAAAAGCTAAAAAATCAAAAATTCCATTTTAGGGTCAAATTATACAAGATATGACAAATGCTGATTAGACCAAAATTGTGAACTCGACAAAGATCAACAAATTTGTTATTGGTGACATTTTGATAGGATGTGTAGTTTTTGTTTTATTCTTAAAAAATATCATTAACAGTAAAAAAATATGCCCGTGAATGGGCAAATTCTCATCAGAACTTTGCTTATTTAATTCTCTGTTCATCTTGTGTGTGGGGTTTCAAACAATTTACTTTTTATTCAAATTTAATAAAATTTTTTAAAAATTAATAAAAAAATTAACCAGCTATAACATGGCAAAATATTTAAAATTCTATGAAATCCCCTTAAATTATTGGAATTAATTAAAAATGTCTTGAAATGTTTTAATTTTATTAAAATCAATTGAAAATTCGTTTGAAACTTCGCATTTTAGAAACTCTTGGAAATCCTTCAATTCTTGCAAACAATTTTTTAAAATTCGTTAAAAAATATAAAATCCGGTGAAATTACATAAAAGATATTTCTTAAAATCTTGTAAAATTTATTAGAACATTTTCAGAGTAAAAACTTATAGATCCTATCAAATCGTTCCATATCTTCCAAAAAAGTTTAAATCTCTTAAAAATGCTTTGAAATCTTTTAAAAAACCTAAAATTTTGCAAATACAGTGGTATTTTTTAAAACACTTTGAAACTTTCTGAAGTTCTTTAAAAATGCTTGGAAATTTTTAAAAATACCCTTCAATCTTTACGGAACTACATACGCTCGTCAAAATACAAGTTATTTATCTAGAGAATATGAAATAAAATCATGCAGAGAACTTATACTGTAACTTTTTTCTCATCACTTCGAAATATAAATAAATGTATCAAACTCAATTCGAATGAAGGCAAATTTAAACTTTTTAGATTTATTGGGATTCTAAAGAATTTTATGTTGATCGCAAGTTAATATTTGAAAATTAGAACGTAACTTTCATTTATCTTTTTAATCTGCAGTATGTTTTTCAATAATTTTTTTTAAAGCCATATAATGTGTGTAGTTCTTGAGCGATTATTGCAATTTTTTACTCTGGACTGCATTATACCTTTGGAATTTCGTTGAATCATAAGGAGTGTTATCGAGGTATTCTGTGAAAAAATATCCTCTTTCACTCCCCTCAGAGAAGTTCTATAAAAAAAATTATTTGAAGAAAAAATATTACACTTTAAAAGCTCCACCATTTTATTGTTTTTATTGGTGAAAACATTGAATAAAGCTACAAAATTATTTTTTAAATTGTAATAATGAAAAATGAATCCCATCCGAATATAATCCAGCCAAGCTCTGCTTAGCTTTGGTATTCAAATTAATCTATTCATAATTAATAATTATTAGAAAAAATATTTATGAATATTAAGTTCTGAACACACAAAACCTTTGTTTAATTTTACATATAAGTTATTGATTCAGTATTTATCAATTAGAATACTTGATTTGTGACTTAAATCAAGAGAATCCTAAATTAAACTCATATGCAGATAAAAGTATTTTTTCCAAACTTGATTTCTAATATACATATATTCTTATATCTCTATTGTATGATTTATTTTCCTCTCGGCTGATTTCTCCGTTACAATTAGTTGTATGTAGTATCGTTGAGTCATTTTATTTTACTTCATCGACGAGTTGACGATTGACAAGTTGGCTATAAAAATGTCATCTGCAAGTTTGAATAATTATGCTTCTTGTCAATTGCATCTATATACAAAAAAATTTGCAACTCTCAGCACCGCTTAATGTCAATCATTTCCTTTCATGAAGATTATCGATGATCCATCCATAACTATCATACAATTTCTCCCGTACAAGTCACGCAACATGTCTTCGATACATTTTATAGGCAAGAGATGAACTTTATTTCTGATTTGTTGGCCTCAGATTCATTTTTGCAAATTAAAAAAATCACGATAGTTATCACAAATTTTGGAATTAGTCGCAAAATAGTGTCATGAATTTTTTAAATACTAAATCGAGGGGTTCACTATTTTTGGAATCTGATATTATATGAAATAAGTCTCCCATGAAATCTCGTGAAATGCTTTCGAATTATTTAAAGAAAAACGAGCGACATTTTCATTTGTCTCGTTTTAATATTTAAAAAGCTCAAAAGATAAAAGTAAGATATAGACAAGGTCTACATTGTATACATTTTTATACATTGAGACCTAAATTATGTCTCTACAAAGGAGGAAAATTAATTTAAAAATAGGTTTTCTAAATCGATATCTATTAATTACTTGTAACGGCGAAAAATCAAAACTTACGAATTTCTTAGAATGTTGGGAAAGAAATTCATTCATGTTGTTTATTAAATGAATTTAGAGTATTTTAAAATTATTTTAAAAAAACTATAAAATGCTTAAAAATAATTTTTTAAATGTTGAATTATGCAATTAATTTTTTATTCCTTATTTCTCTCCATAATTGATTAAAAATATTTTACATAAATAGAATTCGCACAGAAAAATTACTCTTTTCATAATGATAATAATAATTTTGTAGTTTATTATATATCATTTGTAAGTATATTAAAGAGTTTGAATGTAATAATCTTCAAAACTTTTTCATTGTTAAAATGAAAACTCTTAATTAAAATTTAAACTTTAAAAAAGAAAACATTATTTTCTCAAAATGGTACAGTCCTTGAATTTATTTTTTTATTAATCGTACGCAGGATTCGCACCAAGAAAGACCGGGAATTTGATTGAAAAAAACCCAACATTTACTTTAGTTTAGTTGAAAATTATTTCGTTCGACTAAAAATTTGAATGTCCTTTTTTAGTTAACAATTATTCTTTTCTTTCTACAAATTTAACAATTTGGTTAAAAATTTGGCTTTGTCAATTCAAAATTTAAATTCAACTATTTCGCTGAGAATCCGCATATTTGGTTAAAAAACGGTTTTTTGTAGAAAAATTATTTTCTTTGCAAGTTAATCTTCACATTTAAAAATTCTTCTTTTTATTAAAAAATTCAAGTATTTCAGTTTTTGTCGAAAATTTAACTATTTCGTTGAAAATTAGTTTCTTTTTCGGTTGAACTATTATATTGTTTTTAAAATTAAAATTTATCAATTATTCCAGTTGAATATTCCATAATTTTAGATAAAAATTCACGTATTTTCTTGAACATTCACTTTTATGACAAAAAATTTAATTATTTTCGTTGAAAAATGAGCTTTTTTAGTTTTAAATTCATATTTTTTGGTACAAATTAATCTTCTTGCTTAAAAATTCATCTTGCTGGTCACAAATTTAATTATTCTATTTACAAATTCAACACTTTAGTTGAAAATTCGTCTTTTTGGTTTAAAATTCATTATTATTTATTATTATATTAATTATTTATGTTTTCATTGACAATTTATCTTTTTTGGTGAAGATTAATTCCCTGCTGTTGAAAATCTAACTATTTCAGTTGAAGATTCATTGTTTTAGTTAAAAAGTTAACTTTTCTCTTTAAAATTCAACTATTGCAGTTGAAGATTCATCATTTTAATTGAAAATTCATCAGTAGGTTGAAAATTAATTTTTTCAACTAAAAGTTTAACTATTCCATGTTTTGTTAAAAATCAATATTTCTTAGTGGAAAATTTAGGTATTTTTTTCAAAATTTATATATTTTTTAATATTTTTCTGGGCTGTGTTAAAAAACGTTTATAATGAGAGTCTTGAAATAAAATAAATCGTTTGAATTACATTGTTATTATTTTAATCTTTAAAGTCTTTGGTGATCCTATAAAATCTTATCAGTCCCGTAAATTATCTTGAAAATTGTAAAATCTCTGAAAATTTCTTCGAAAAATTGGAAAACTTTGAAATCCTGCGAAATCAGATCATAATTTTTTAAATCTATTTAATTCCTTTGAAATCTTTTAAAATCTCTTTAATTTCTTGGAATCATTTTTAAATAATCTAAAAGCTTTTAAAACCTACAAAATCCTCACCAATTCCTAAGGACAATAAAAATACTTTGAAATAGATTAAAGCGTCTGAATCTTTAAAATCCCTTCAAATTACGGACATCCTTGACAATCTTAGAAAATCTCTTGTAATCGTTGAAATTCCTTCAAATATTTGAAAATTTTTTAAATCCTCTAAAATCCCTTGCCATCCTTCAAAATATCCTAATATCCCATAAATTCTATGAAATCCTTACACATTTTCCGAAATTAAACGGAATTCTTTAAAACCTTAAGGACTTTTTGAAGTCCTGTGAAATTCCATGAAATATTTGAAAATCTTTTCAAACCTTTGAAATCCGGCGAAATCCCTAATTCTTGCAAAAATTTTTTCAATTTATAAAAAAAATCAATTGTTTACAAACTTCTGACATGTATATGACACTATTTAAGACGTATTTCACTAATTCTCCCAAGACTTAAAAATCAGTAACTTTTAACTAATTTATTGTATTTTTTCACTGATTACATTCTAGTAAACGAGTAACTGAACCAACTTTAGAGTCCCCTTAAGTTATTTGTTTTGACAGATAGGGCCAACTAGAAGCGATAAGTTACCACAAATTACCATAATTTGACATCATTTTTAAATCTTTTGTAATTTATAATAATAAAAATAATAATT
>JAAAKG020152646.1:0-31029 GCA_010014905.2 Druon quercuslanigerum
TAGACTTTAATGTGTAGACTCGACGTTTTCGCTTAATGTGTAGAGTTCATATAATGTGTAGTATCGACCGGGCCCCGAACTATGCATAATGAATAACTAGTGAAAACTGTTTAATGCTTGTACGAGAATAATATTAATTATATTCTTTGGACATTTTTTTACATCCTCATCCTAATGAGAAGGTATTGGTTTTATGCAAAATTTCACTTTGTCAGTTTACATCAAATCTCGACGTTTTGAGACCTCCTGAGCCAGAAAGAAATTATTTTTACAAAGGTGTCTGTCTGTCTGCAGTATGTAGTCTGTAGTCTGTAGTCTTTAGTCTGTATACTGTAGGCACGATACCTTTCGATAGATTGGTCAGATTGAATTCTGCTTTGGCACACTTTTTTAGGAGCTAAAAAGAATGAACTTTCAAAATTATCAGAGTTCAGATCAATCTAAAAATTTTATAACCCCTTCCTCACACTACTCCCCTCCCTACCGAGTGAGTCACGCCTACCCCGGAAGGGAAACGGCTTAATGGTGTAATAATAATAATAATAGCATTTTCAAAATCTAAAAAAAAATAAACATTTTGAGCCGAACAACGCAAGATGTGAAAAAAAGTTAAGAGAAGAAAAACGTTTATACAAAAAATAACGAAAACTCGATAATTCCATTTTACGTCCAATTTAGGCATGAGACGAAAAAAATGAGTCAACTTAAATTGCGCACCCTGAAAAGATCTACAAATTTGTCATTTGTCAATTTTTGATAGGATGCATAGTTTTGTTTAGTAGTCAAAAACAACATAAAAATAAAAAATTAAAATTTTGGTCAAACGGTAAAAGCTATGAAAAAAATAAATAGACGAACGTTGCTCTTGAAAAAAATAGCAGCAACTTATTCAAATTTGGCATGAATACAGAAACATGAATGCAAACAAGAAACAGGATTGTCGCAAATTAAACTAAAAGAAGTAAAATTTTGTATTACACAAAAAACTAAAGAAAATATTTTATAATAGGACACACAGTTTTTATTTTAATCGTAAAAAATGACATTCAAAATTAAAAAATTAAATTTTTCGAAAAACGAAACAAGGTACGAACTAAAATTAACACCTAAAAAGATCTATAAATTATATAATAATAATTTTTAGATAGGCCGATTAGACTTTCTTTCAATCGTCAAGAATAAGATAAATTTTTTTTTTATATTGTGATTTTAGATTGATGGCAAAACGACACAAGTTGCAGTAAAATGTTTAATACTAAGTTTTATTTTAATAGAATGCTCATTTTTTTAATACTAATGCATATTATGAATGGTAATTATATAAGTTTATTGAAATGATATACATTTTCCAGGATAGCTCAGAGTAAAATTTAATGCAAATAGAGAAACAAATATTAATATAACCATTAAAAAGGAGATTTGTACTGATATCGTTAAACATATACTGATAGAGTTCAGCGTAATCTAGAAAAGTTCGCATTGTCGCCGAAATCGAGTGTGAAGCACGAGAAACGTGATGAAAATGTGTTCGTTATAGCTGAAGGAGCTTTAACTAAAGAGAATTCACGATAATCAAATAACAGTTCTCGATGTTTGGACCTTTTATTTTAAAAGGCTTGCGCACATATGTGGGGTACATAGAAAGGCGGAGCGTTCAGCGCGAGAACCAACAGTCGCGCGCCCTGAGCGCGCTCAAGCTTGCGAGCCGCGCGCGTAGCGTGGTATGAGAATGTGCCCACGCAGCAAGCAGGTTTTTTATTTTGAAAACATTATGCAGTACGTAAAAATGTGTAGATTACTTTTAACAAATTTAATTAATTTTAACAAAGTTTGGTAAATTTGGTAAAAGATGGCCCTGCATTGCCACAGTAACATAAAAACCTAATAAGCATAAAAATCACTTTCACATTTCAGTCTTCAGACTATTCTCGCTATTCCCCTCTTTTCCCTATTGTAAAGGAATTTTCGTTTAAAAGTGGAATCAATTTATAGAAACCATTAAGAAAATCCAACTATTCTTAAATGAAGCTAATTTTTTGTCGTAAAGTATACGATTGATTTTTTGGTTTCAGAATTCATCTTGTTTGGTTATGAATCCTACTATTTGATTGAAGATGTATTTGTTTTGTTAACAATTGAAATTTTTTTTTACAAATCCTTTCACTTTTCTATTGAACATTAAATTTTTAACTGAAAATTTAAGCATTCCATTCTTGGTTGAAAAATTGAAATTTTTTGTTGAAAATTAGAATATTTAGTAGAAAATGTATATTTTTTGTTGAAAATTAAAGTATTTGGTTGAAAATTAACTATCATCTTGAAAATATCATTTTTTTCTGATGATTTATAATTTTAGTAGAAAATTGATATATTTTGCTGAAAATTTCATTTTTTTGACTGAGGAATAATTTTTGAGTGCCTCAAAATCTAAATATTCCATTCATTGGTAAGAAATGATATTCAACATTTGAATAAACCATTTCTGATTGGAAGTTAATGTATTTTATTGAAAATTCGACTTTGAGGGTAGGAAATTAATATTTTTGGTTGAATTTTCTTTTTTTTGGGTCAAAAATACAACTCCTTCGTTAAAAATTATCTTTTTTTAGTAGAAAATTCAACTATTTTCTTGAAAATTTGTCTTTTTTCTGAATTCAACTGTTTTTTATTTTAAATAAAATTTTTTATTGTAAAAATGTTATCTGTTCCATCTTTCCTTGAAAATCCATTTTATTGTTTTTTAAATATCAACAGCTGGGTTTAGAGTTGAACTTCTTTAAAAAAATGTATTTTTTGTTGTTGTAGATTAATTGTTTTAGTTGAAAAAGTATCTTTTGTAGTTGAAAATTGCACTATTTTGTTGAAAATTCATTTTCTTATTAAAAATGATCTTACTTATCAAAAATTCTTCCTCTTCGGATTTAAATACAACTGATAATTTAAGTGTCTCACTTTTGGCCGAAAACTTATATTTTTAGTTGAAAATTCATCAGTTCGGTTTAAAATTCATGTGACTTGTTGAAAGTTGATCCTTTGATAAATAAATTAATCATCTTGACTGAAAATACATCTTTTTATGTTAGAAATTCAGCTATTTGATAAAAAAATTCAACTATTTTGTTAAAAATGGAATTATTTTGTTGAAAATTCCTCGAACTGTTAACAGATTTTAGTATTGCAAACTGAAAATAAAAACAAGATATAACACGAATCCTGAATTTGATTTTCAAGTACCTGTCATTATATTTTATTAAAATTAATAAAAATGTAAATTTTTCAAAAAAGCAATGGATATTTCAGAAAAATTTAATATTTTCCTTTCCTCAAAAAAATGCAACAAAAGGTGCTTCAGGTGGAAAAAATTTTAATCAAAACATCAGGTCACACAATAAATTTTTTTTTTCAAATAGAGAAAGATTTTGGTTTTGAAATAAAAATAAGAAAACGCTAATCATTATTAGGCACAGGGAATTTAAAAAAAGCTATTTTTAATCTTGAATTAAAGAAGTGAAACTTCTAAAAAGAGCAATAATTCAGACTTATACCTGAACTTAAAAAAGAAGTATAATTTTGACTTCGAGCAGTGAATTTTCAAGAAAAATTATAATTTTGTCTTAGAGCACGAACATTACCGAAGCCATTATATTTAATTCTGAATTGGGTCAGATCTTTTTCGAAATCAAATTATAATTCAGACCTTAAAGAAGGAAATTTACGAAAGAATTATAATTCTGGCTTGGAAGAGCAAATTTTCAAGAATAATTATAATTCTGTCTTAGAACATGGAATTTTAAAAAAGAATTACAAGTTTTATCTGAGACGGGGAGTTTTGGAAAAGAATTACATATACGATTCTGATTTTTAAATGCGAATTTTTGGACACGCACTGAGCAAAAATGCTACATTTGCAATAGATATACTGTTCGTTTCAACATCGATGCTATAAATTCTGTAGTATATACATTCCAATCAATAAAATGTCTGCATTTGAACAACGTTCATTGATTCAATAATATATTTTATTACAATTTTAAATTTCGTCTCAGTTTAAAATTTTTAAAAGATTTTTAATTCCCAGACTGGAATATAAATAAATAAAAAGTCCTCCTAGATGGGATGATTTGTCGATGAATTTTTTATTAACATAGTTATCAGCTAGTTTGATTACAATTGGATTTTATTGAATATGATCTTCAAATCAAACATGTTCATGTATGACATATAAATTGCACACTAACAACAGTTCAGGCTGAAGTTTGTCTAGATGAATTTAATCAATAATTTGACTCAATAAGCCATTATATTTAATTCTGAATTGGGTCATATCTTTTTCGAAATCAAATTATAATTCAGACCTTAAAGAAGGAAATTTACGAAAGAATTATAATTCTGGCTTGGAAGAGCAAATTTTCAAGAATAATTATAATTCTGTCTTAGAACATGGAATTTTAAAAAAGAATTACAAGTTTTATCTGAGACGGGGAGTTTTGGAAAAGAATTACATATACGATTCTGATTTTTAAATGCGAATTTTTGGACACGCACTGAGCAAAAATGCTACATTTGCAATAGATATACTGTTCGTTTCAACATCGATGCTATAAATTCTGTAGTATATACATTCCAATCAATAAAATGTCTGCATTTGAACAACGTTCATTGATTCAATAATATATTTTATTACAATTTTAAATTTCGTCTCAGTTTAAAATTTTTAAAAGATTTTTAATTCCCAGACTGGAATATAAATAAATAAAAAGTCCTCCTAGATGGGATGATTTGTCGATGAATTTTTTATTAACATAGTTATCAGCTAGTTTGATTACAATTGGATTTTATTGAATATGATCTTCAAATCAAACATGTTCATGTATGACATATAAATTGCACACTAACAACAGTTCAGGCTGAAGTTTGTCTAGATGAATTTAATCAATAATTTGACTCAATAAGCAATTATATGTAATTCTAAATTGGGTCAGAAATTTTTCGAAATCAAATTATACTTAAGATCTTAATGAAGGACTCCAGAACGATATGATGACTTGGTCATGATTTAGGCTGATCCCCAATTCGTGAACACGTTCTCCTGTTTAAGTAACACCTAATTTATTCTGAAGCTTAATTTGAGTGATTCTTTTTCTCAATGCACTGCTAATTTCCATCACAAGCTCAATGACAGCACCAACCAGACGTCGTGGATTAGGTGCTTCATATATGATGATCGAATTGCCAATTTGCCGTTCGCCTGGAACTTTTTCTCCAAAGATGACTAGACCATGTTTGGCGTCAACATCTATACTTGATGATTCAATTCTAATAGATGTCAGCGGTGAAAATATCACTGATGATTCAGTTCTGATAGATGTTGATGATGCAGCATCGGTAGCTGATGATGGAGCCACATTAATAACTAATTTCATAGCCAATAAAAAAGCAAAAATCAGTGCACACCACGCCATTTTCTACGGTTAGAGTATAATAACTTGGGTCTTATCTGCAAATAACTGAAATGTAAGTTGTTTGAACTCTTTTGCTACGTAGAAAATAAATACAAAAATCAACTTCGTGTGACATTATTGTATACTAACTACATACTATCTTAAATAATACCTTTTATTAGACTATTAAACCTTTTGTTTAATGGACAATACATTTTTAAATTTTGCAAGCCAAAAAATATGAGGTAACCCTAAAAACTTATTTCAATTTTAGAAAGAATTTATTCTTGATTGAGGAATGTGCATCACATTTTTTTAGAAAAGAGGACATTTTCTTTAGGTATTATCGGGCTTGAAATACAAATTATAATTTTATTGCAATTATTCGTCTGCAATGGCCTTTAAACATTTCTTCCTTGAATAGTATGTGCTATATTTATTGCTAAATATAAAAAATATTCTCTACAATGAGTGAATTAAAAATATTACTATTTTGAAGATTGCTATAGTACTTCCAAACATATTTTTAGATATAATTTACTGGAAAATGATTCCTGAATCATGTATCATACACATAGTTTATCACTTATTTCACTATTTTCCCAATGAAAATATCACTCTATTAATCTTTTAATTTTTTTAAATTTACCCCGAAATTTTTTACTTTTCCTAAAATTCACTGAATTTAATGGATCTTTTATAGATGTCCGATTTTTTTTAATTCACCTATAGGATATTTAAGCTCACCTTAAATTCTTGATAATTTTATCAGATTTCCGTTCACTCCCATTTATCAGAATACAATGAAATTCTTTCTATTTTAAAAATTTTGCTTCATTCACTTTATTTTTTTTTTTTACTTTACCTTAAATTCTTTCAAATTCATCTTGGATTCGTAACAATTTCATCAAATTCTCTTAAATTCCCGTGAATTATTCTAGTTTTACTTCTCATACATGAAAATCAATTAAATATTTTTAATTTTTAAGCATTTTTGCCATGTATTTTAATCTATTTTGAATTCATCCTAAATTCTGTCAACTCTTTGGAATTAACTCAAATTTAACTAAATTCCTTTAATCCTACTCAATTAATTTTTATTTACATCGCCCTACGTTTTTTTGAGCTTACATTGAATTCCCAAGCATTTGATCAAATTCATTCAAATTCCCTCGAATTTTTCTAAATTAAATTCAAATTTAATGATTTTTTTCAAAATTATTTTTGAATTGTTCCTAATTTACTACTTGAGTTCTTTTAAATATTCCGTAAATTCTGTTCTCTCAATTTATTTATTTCAATTAAAAATTTTTTATTTTGTTCAGTTGATCAAAAATCTTACGAATTTCATCAAAGCCTTATGAATTTTCTAGAATTGTTTTTTTTCCCCGACTTTACTCAAATCAATTTAAAAAATGTAATTTCTTGAAATACATTTAAATTATTTTTTAATTTTGATGTCATTGTCTTAAATTGACTATGAAGTCTCCTGAATTTATCGTTTAAATTGACCTGGATTCCTTATCGATTTCATTGAATACTTTTTTATCTGAGAAAACATTAGTTGCATTGTTATTAATGCACATTAATCTCTGTTAATCATTTTGAGTCATGAAATAAATTTTAGAATTTTATAGAAATCTTTAGACTACAAAAAATTTTTAATATTTGTGTATTTCAAAATTCAGGATATTTTTTCTGTTTCCCGGTTTAATTATTTTTATTTTATTTATCAAAGAGAATGTTTTTTTTTTGTATTAAAAAGTCAATTTTGTGTGGATCATTAACTAATAAATAAGAAAAGCTTTAATAACTTTAATAACTTAGGAATGTTAATAACATAGTAATAACTTTAATAACTATATTTAATGACATATTTAATAACATGTGGCTTAGAGCAGGCGGCAATACTTCGAATTTGCAACCCTGTAGTCCTGGCTCAAATTCTGCTTCTATCAATAATTTTTTTTCACAAGTTTCTATTAAATTTAATTAAATCAAGACCAAATATTAATTTTCTACTGATTTTTCTCAGTTGAGGTTTTGGAACTACATAATTTTTTAAATATTAATTAAATTGGACTAAAACTTCCCATAAAACTTGCATATACTATAATTAACAACTTTCTCGCTTAAAGTTCTACGTTGGCTAAGCTTAGTTTGATAAAAGAAGAGCTTGAAGTTTAAACCAATATTTTTCTTTCTGAATTATCACAAAATCCTTAAATTTGACCAATTTTCGCAAATTGAACTAAAAGAAGTAAAATTTTGTATTACACAAAAAACTAAAGAAAATATTTTATTCCAAAAATTAGTTCTGCAATGAAATTGTATATTGAATTGATTGCGAAATAATTTTACGTGCCCTTCTTGGATCCGGAACCTCAATTAAAAATTCATATATTAGTTATTATTATTTTCAGATCAGTTAAATATGAAATACATGCTAATGGTATAATAAGAAAAAAAAGATTTAAAAATTAATATCATGGCTTTATCTTAATAAATCTGAAATTGAATTGCAATACAAAATCTTTAATAATACAAAGTTTTCAAAAAACATCGGAAGCAGGAATCGAGCACGAATTTTCCGGTTGCAAACTCAAAACGCTACACGCAGATTTAACCAGGTGTTACAAAGTTTTCTCGTGGTGGTCCATTCAACGCGCGTGAATTTTGAAAATTTTACAAGTTTGATAAGCACCAAGTTTTGTGAGGAGTATGATTCCAAGCAAACTTCCGAAGATAATAGATTTAATACTTTTACGATGGTTCGTTTTGATAAAGGAGGTATTTCGGGTTTCGATCGTGTACAAAACTACGAATTTGGCCGACGTTTCGTGAACATTGCAGTTCACTTCTTCAGGGCTGACATGAAACTGAGGTATCAGGTTATGTTGTTCTTCTGTATACTCTTTACGATGCCAGTGATTGACCAGAACCAATCAGGTGCGTCCTGTATCCATGGTGGGGCGCTCTGGCCAATCACAGGCATCGTAAAGAGTATAATAAGAGTACATAAGAACAAAATAACCTAAAACCTCAGTTTCAGGTCAGCCCGGATGAAGTGAACTGGAATGTTTATGAAACGGCGACAGAATTCGTAGTTTTTTACACGATCGAAACCCGAAATATCTCCTTTATCAAACATCTGAATAGTTTAGGTTCCTCTTTGTAATTTTAAATTATCTTAGGAAAAATAAAAAAATGTAAAATATTTTCTTTAAATATTTATTTTTATTTTTTTAAGAACTGAATGAAACTCATGCGTACAACTTGACAACAAAGTCAATCTTGCCGTTGATCATGTTTGAGAATTCCAAAGTGACATTAGGTTTATTTACACCACCCTTAATAAGCTCGCAATTGGCTCCAGTGCCATCGGTCATCTGATCTTCAGCAACAACCTTCGTGATTTTCATCTCCTTTTTATTCGGGACGGTGAATCTCTCCTGGTGATAATAAAGGCCTTCTCGTTGTATGTATACGGCTTTTTTCAGAACAAGACGATCGCCCTCAACTCGTTCTCCAATGCAGAAATTATGTGATTTATCGCTGTCACATTTATCGACTCCACATGTATCGTCAGCAATTGACATGGCTGTCATATTTAAAACCATAGTTATGGCAAATGTCAAAATTAAGGGCATCTTCTTCAATGCCATTTTTGCGTGCTTGTGAATAGGCTCACTTGTGTTTTTACTCTTTAACAAATAGATTTATGACTTTAAAATTTCTCCAATGCTTGTCACGAGTTAATAAGAGACTGTGATACTCTGATAAATGTAATCAACTTTTATGAAAGCTTCTTCAAGGTTGCGCATCATTCGTTCAATTCAGTCGCTCGGGGTCATTAAATTTTAAAAAGTGGTTTCTTGAAATAACGTCAGAGACGTATGTTCATATACCTGAATAAACAGTACGGTCTTAATGTTGGGTTTAAACAAAAATGATTAATATTACTTGCAAAACAGCACTTCATACACGTGATGCAGATTTCAAATACGTGGATTGTTATATTTCTAAGAGTTGATTCAAAGAAAAAATATTTTAAAAGACAGAAGATAAAATTTGTATTCAATGTGTAAAGTATAATTTAAGAAACCATTAAAAATGTTTGCCGCATGAAATTGTTTTTTTTTATTAACTTTGTTTTGATTTCAATTTTACCGCGACGATGAAATTTGAAACCTGTTTTATATAATATTGTTTTAATTTTTCAGGAGATGTTTTTTTCTTATTTACATTGTTTAGAGGGATGCAAATGGCTCGATTTTTTTGGAACTCTTTCGACATGTTGAAAAATGTTGCATATTGCATTAAGCCTGAGATTTATTTTACGAGAAGCCTCATATTTTTTAAGAAATTTGAATTTTCAAAAAATGAGAATATTGTAAATTCCAATGGTTATATCTTGTATATATCTTGAGAGTGTAGAGCATGCATAAAATATAGAACGTTCACGCGCACATTTTCTGAATTTTAAGTAAAAATTCTTTCTAGGAGAGAAAATGGGACGTAATTTAAATAAATGACCTGTGTGATGAGCTATCGTTTTTATTAACTGAAATTACAGCTTTGATACAGAGTTTCCTGATTTAATATTTTTTATAATAGATCAGGGATTGCTTTTAACATAAAGACAAAAATGTGTTTTGTTATTGACTTCTGCAAAATTTGAAAACTGGTAACTGCATTAATGCTCGAACTTGAATAATTAAAGAAAAAATAGTTTTTCCGTTCTTCTATTGGAATATATATTTTTTTATTGATAGGACTTGAAAAAGGTTTAATTTTTAGTAGTAAATACATGATTCCCATAGAGCGCACCCATTAATTCCCTGAGATTTTTTTCAAAATATAATAATTAAAACCTACTTTGGCTACTTAAATTTTCTTTATGCACATTTTTATTTGTTTTATTTATTTTGTATTGCTTATTTTTTATATTAAATCCTTTAAATAAATATAGAGTCTAGGAATCAACCGTTCTTCAAATCAAGTTTGATGAAATTTTGTAAAATGGTCAAAAATCTTTGCAAACCTTTAAAATTCTGTTAAATCTTCTACAAAATTGGTAAATCACTTGAAAGTTCGTAAGCCATGGAAACTCCTTGAAATACTTTTAATATTATGAATATCGTCGATAATTTGTTTGAAATCTTTTTAAAACGACTGAGATCTCTTAAAATCTTTAAAAACAGTGTAAATCCTGCACTCTTCTTTCGTGTTCCATAAAGTCCTTGAAGTCTTTAAACTCCCATAAAAATCTCATATAATAATATAAATTTTTTATTATTCAGAAAAATTCCTTGGAATCTCTAAAATCTGTTTAAATTCATGACATTCCGTGATTATTTTGAAATATCACGAGATCACGAGATCACTTGACATCTGTCAAATCCCTTCAAAATTCACTGAAATCTTAAAAATCCGTAGGAATCTTTCCGAGTATGTTAAAATTCATTAATATTTTAAAAGAATTTAAAATTTTATGAAATCTCTTAAATCCCTTTATTGAATTCAGACATCTATTAAAATTTCGTTAAATCTTTTAAAATCTTAAAAAAATCCTCTAAAGTCTGTGGATATATATATATATATATACTTTGAATGTGTTTAAATCTTCTAAAGATCCTTTAAATTTTTGCACATCTTTTAATATCTTATTTGATATTTTAATCTATATATTTTCAAAATTTGTGAAAATACTTCGCTATTTCATCCAATCTTTTGAAATGCCTTAACTTTTTTTTAATATTTCAACAACTCCTGAGATTCATTGTGATCCGCGAAAATTCTTCCTAATTCATTAAAATAACTCAACATCTCTAAAAATTCGTCGAAATCCTTCATATCTCTTGAAATGCTGCAAAATCTCTAAAAATCTGATTAGGCCTTCTGAATACTTTAAAATCTTATAAAATTTTGTAAACAAATTTAAGATTCTCTCGGCAGTTGTGATCGGTAATTTCTTCAAACTAGCTCTTGAAATCTTCTTAAATCATTTGTAGTCTGCAAAACCATAATCGGTTCGAATAATTTTATAAACATCCTTGAAAATAAATTTAAAAAATCTCCAGTCTTTAAAAGTGGGTTAAAATTCATCAAAATCTGTAATCTATTTGAAAATGTTAAGAGATCCCTGGAAATTTTTAAATCCCTTAAAAATTCCGTGAAATCTCTCAAATTTGTGGAAATCTTTTCGCATCTCTTAAAATTCCTTAATCTATTAAAATATTTTTAAATTTCTCAACATGCTTTAAAATCCTTTATCAAATTCGTGAATCGTTTAAAATTCCTTTAAATCTATTAAATTCCTCCAAAAATTTTTAAAACGCTGAACAGACGTTAAAGAATATCATTAAACCGGCTCAAAAGTATCCTAACTCAATCCAAATAACCTTTCTTACACATTCAACGTTTCAGAGACTTTTAAAAATCGTATTTGGAACACAAAACATTTTCAGAACATTATTTGGTCTGAGTTAGGACAGTTTTTAAATCGTTAAAATATTATCGTTTGACTTGTACGTTCAAGAAACATACAAACGTAAAATCCTTTAAAATTCTGTAACTGTCTTAAAGTATTTCAAAATATATAAAAATGTCTTAAAATTTCTTTGAATTATTTTTAGTCCGCGGAAAACGTTCTTAATTCCCTAAAACCGCTAAAAATTCCAAAAAATACTTAGAAATCATTCGTTATCTATTCAAATTCTGTAGAATATTATGCAATTATATTGAATTCTTTAAAGTATTTAAAAACCATTAAAAATGATTTAAAAAATTTATGATTTTCTTTGAAATCCTTCGAAATCTTTGCAGATCTTTAAAATTCTTATAAAATCCGTTAAAATCCTCGAAATCACATTAAAATTATCGGACATCCTTTAGAATTCCTAGAATTACTTCGCTATTTCTTAAAATCTCTAAAAAGTCCCTTAAAATTGTTTATAATCCGCGAAAAACGTTCTTAAATCTATAAAATTTCTAAAAATCCATCGAAATCCTTCGGTATCTCCTTAACATCCCGTAATTATTATTATTATTATTACACCATTAAGCCGTTTCCCTTTCGGGGTAATCGCTTGAAATTCGAGTCATCTATATGGAGTCCTTGAAAATTTAGTAAAGTCCCTTTAAAATTTTGTAAAGTCCCTTCAAAAAATTGAGAATCTCTTTGAGGTTTTACTGGCTAATTTCTTCAAATTTTGTTACTCGTTTGAAATCATATCAAATATGTAAAACATCTCTCGATCCTTTGTAACTGTTTAAGTTACCCTAAAAATGCTGTAATTTCTTTAAAATTTTCAAATCTTTTAAAATGATCTAAAATCTATGACTACTCTCTTCTGCTCCTGCAGAATCCTATTTAACATCGAATAATAATTTTTCTTTATTTTTTATTTTTAGTAATCTTACACATTACCCTACATCTTTTTAAACCCCCTAAAATCTTTTGAAATTTTGTAGAGAGTGTAAATAATTGATTAATTAGTGATATATCGAGTAAAAAAATATTATTTCACGCAAGAAGGGGGGTGGGGTCACAAAAATTTTACGAATTCTTACAATAGGGGTGAAGGGACGATAATACTCTGAAACTCGGAATTAATCAGTCCGGATTTACTGCGTTCCGAGAATTGATTCCTCGGCGATTTGGAGACGCTTGCTACGCGTAAGGCGATGTTCAGTCAGGCGTGACGAGCATGTCAAGGGCCGCATTTGCAGCCCGTTAGTTGCATATGATTGCGTCATGCTTCCAAGCCCAACAAAAATCGTTCACGCGGTTATGAGCATTTTCGTTCGGACAGCCTGGATTTAGTTTTAAGGTTACTGAAAGTCATGACCGACACCGATATTAAATCCAAGTTCCAGTGTATTTCAAAAATAATCCTCACGTAATTAATGGACGTTCCCTGACTACAAAATCTCATGCAAATACATGTTTTTCTTTTTCTGTATTGCCACACAAGATTTTTGTCCTGCGTGGCTAAAAAACTGCTTCATTATAAATTGTAAGAATTATGACAGAGAGAACTTGTAAAATCCTAAATATATCAATACCTGAAATTCCATGAAAATGCAGTTACCGGTTTTCTGGCTCTGTACGGCATTGCGGAAGCTTTCGCGCAAAGTAATCGGGAAACGTGATTTCTCTTTGTTTTCGTATAGACAGTCTCGACGATCTATTCCGATGATTTCGTTCTGACTCTGGCGGTGAAGTCGATCGGAAACAATTCCACTTTGCCTAAACCACTTTCCATTTCTCTCGCGAGCGATCGGGAAGAGAGTGGTTCGTGCGAATCATCGCACGTGTTCAAGTCGATTCGAATTTCCGCGCGCGGGAGAATTGCATGCCGTAAAAATGCACTCGTAAAAGCACCCCAATCGAGCCTCCGGTCACGTGCAAATATCGCGGCAGCAGGAATATTGTTCGCCCAATAAAACGTCTAGCGACTAGTGAGCTTCCGATATTGCGGGCGAGCTTACAAGACTCTTCGATTATATTTAATAACTCTATAGTCCTCTTCTATGTCATTATTTATTATCAATACATGTATTTTATCATCACGGAATTTAAATTTTGCATTAGATGAATTAATTATTTATTAATACTGTTAAAAAATATATACACTATCGTCGGAAATTATAAGATCGATTGACGCAAGCACTATTAAAAACCACTGCTGGCTTTGAATCACGATAACTCAGCGAAAAAAGATGACAGGGCGTTAAAACAAACAGTTGGAAAGCCTATTTTTTCCACGTCTAGTAATGTAAAACAGATTCTTTTTTTCATCTACTGAAGAGAATACAGCACGTGATAAGTTTCAAAAAAGAATTCTAGATTTTCTTATATTTTGTACCTCGACTTCAACATTTAGCATGGCCTACGAAAATTGTTGCAAAAATTTGAAAACTATAAGACATAGAGCCTAAAATTTTATCTTTAATTTAAGCCAAAGAAACTCAAAAAATCATTATCGATTCCCGAGATACGATTAAAAATGTTCAATCGTCTCTGAGTTGAGGTTTAGTCGACGATCACGGTTCTCGGCCGGTCTGCTGCTCGCCTCCTTCTTTGAGGCAGGACCGAATAGGCCACGCACAGAGGTGGTGCTTGATTGGGGCTTTATTTTGTAATTTTGATCATGGAAAAATTAAATAATGAGCGAGTTGTTTGTGTAAGAAAAATGTTTGTGTAAATGAAAATAATAAACTACTTATTAGGAATTGAAATTCATTACAGCTACGCACTGTTTTGTATTTAATTTATTTTGTAATTTTTTTTAGATTTATTTAGAATTTAGCTGCTTAATTCGTTTGAAAATTATTTTCTCTCGTAACAATATATCTATCATTTTTATTAATATTCTAGTTGATACAAATTTTAAGGCATAAAAAAAAACTATTCATCATTTTTTAATTTTTTTATTGTGGGGATAATTCTGAATTGAAATAATTGTAAATAATTAAAAAACAATGAATAATTTTAAGAATTTCAAATAATTTTAACGAAAAATTACTGATGAGCAGAATCAAAAGTATAAGAGAGCCCTAATCAAGCACTACCTTGTGCGTGGCCTATTAGGTTCTGCCTCAAAGAAGGAGGCGAGCAGCAGACCGGCCGAGAACCGTGATCGTCGACTAAAACTCAACTCAGATACGATTAAACATTTTTAATCGTATCTCGGGAACCGATGAAGATTTTTCAAGTTTCTCTGGCTTAAATTGAAGATAAAATTTCAGGCTCTATGTCTTGTAATTTTCAGATTTTTGCTACAATTTTCCTATGTCATCTATTTACGCTGAGTTATCGTGGTTCAAAGCCAGCAGTGATTTTTAATAGTGCTTGCATCAATCGATCTCATAATTTCCGACGTTAATTTACAATAATACGATCCAGCAATGAACCAGATGTAATATTTAGAAGCTTTCTTTTCCATATTAGTTTATAATGCCTTGATAAGGATTCAATCTCAGGTGGAATAATGTTGCCAATTTTTAATCTTTAATATCAGGAAAAGGCATAACACTTAACAAAATTTATCAAATAACAAAATTCCTAACCAAAGGCGATGGATTCTGAAACAAGGCAACAATCTTAGATATTTCAGTAAAAAATAATTCAGTTTCAACCAAAACTAGTTTGATTTTCTGATTTGGTTATATTAATTTAATGCTCATTGAAGCGAAAGAACATGGGTACAAAAAGAAATTTATAAAAAAAGTGGAAAAGAGGGAAATGAGAGAAAGAGTAGGAATTATGTCTCAAAGCACTTAGATGCTTTAATTATTGTCAAATAAACTTTAAAATTTTCATTTTCCCAAGGATTGAACATAACATTTTTAGACGTGGAAAATATAAAGGTGAATAATAATTTTCTTAAATTCTTTAAAAATGAAAATTATTGAGTTTATTTTACAAATAAAGCATCTGAGTTTCTATGAATAGACTTCAAATTTTGTATCCTATTTCCCACTTTCCCCTTTTTTCAAAAATTCTATTTTACCCCCGTTTGCCAAAAACTGCTCCTGTTCTTTTCGTTTGGATGATAACCGGATTATTAGAGCAAATGACAAATTCCATCTATTTTTGGTTCAAAGTAGATTCTTATCAACTGAAAACGCTACTCTTATAATTTTGGTTTAAAATTAATTACTTTACTTTTAAAACTCTTCTATTTAATAAATTTTGTTTACACCTGTACCGTTTTCTTGTCTTTAATTTCATGTCATTATCAAGGGGTTAAACCATTATATAGAGAAAAAAAACCGTTACAGATTACATTAAGTTTTATTGCAGGACCTCATTACTGTAACTATCTAATTTTTTCTAGAGTGTTGAAAAAAAATTAATTGAAACTGTTGTTTAATTTTAAAAAATCATTGTTGATGTATTTAGAGAGTAAGCGTAGTTAGAGACATTATAAAGAATAATTGCGATTATTTGTCAGATTGACAACAAATTTTAATCACAAATTATTTAAAATGTAACCAACAAATCATAATATCTAGGAGATTTTCCTACTTGGTGATTTTTTAAGGTAATCTCAATCATAATTTGCATTTACAATGTCCTTAACTACTCTTACTTTGCAAGTCCTTTTTCACGTAGAAAAATTAATTTTTCAACTAAAAATTTATATATTCTTTTTGGTTGAAAATTAATCGTTTTTAGGTAGAAATATAACTATTTGTTTGTAATTTCTTTTTTTTTGTGGGTAAAAAAATTGTTTCCTAAAATGAAAATTCAACTATTCGATTATCGTTTGAAAAATATCGTTCTTAATTGAAAATTCAACAGTTTAGTTGAAAATGAAGCGTATGATAGTGAGAAATAGGTCACGGAATCAAAGCAGTAAGAATTTTCATTTATTAAAAATGTGATCTCACAGTTTCAAATAGCTAGAAATAAATTACTGATTGCAATCAGTAAGGATTTTTACTGAAGATCGGTAAAATATCACTGAATATCCAAAAAATCTCCCTGATTGTAATCAAGAAATTCTCATTTTGAATCAGTGAGAAATGGGTTAATGAATGGAATCAGTAAGAATTGACATTGATTCAAAATGATATCTTAAATACTTAAATGGCTAAAAATCATTTAAAATTTAATCGCACAGATTTAAATAGCTAGAAATAAGTTACTGATTATAATCAGTATATGTATTTACACTGAATATCAGTGAAACCTCACTCATTCCAATCTGGAGAGCATCTCTTTGATTGACAATCCAACTATTTTGTTGAAAAATCTTTTTTTTTTGTTTAAAGTTAATTTGTTGCATCTAATCTTTAACTATTTGATTATTCGTTAGTAAATAAACATTTTGTATTCAAAATGTAACAATTATAAATTTGTTTTTTTTTGGGTAAAAAATTAATTTGCTTGGTTGAAAATTCAACCACTTGGTTGAAACCTAAACTGTTTTATTTAAAATTAATTTTGTTATATGAAGATCCATCTCCTTCGTTCCAAATATATTTTGTTAAAAGTAATTTATTGCTTGTTTATAATACATTTTTTAACTATTCTGTTTCTGGTTAGCAATTGATCGTTTTTAGTTTAAAAATTGAATATTTGGTTAAAATAAACTTTCTTGTTTAAAATTCATATTGTTGAGTTAACAATGTAACGCCTTTATAATAAAATGTATCTTTTTGGGCTGAAAATTTTTAATTAATTGTTGAAAATTACTCTTTTTTCAATAACAAAACATCCATTTTGTTGAAAATCTAATTTTAAATCTCAAACGTTTCATAGTGAATTTAATACAATAACTATACATTAATTTTCTTTAAGAAAGATATATTCACCTATTTCTCCTTTATTTTGGTAAAAAATAGCCTTTTTTCTCTGTTTTAAGCACCACGTAGTTTTTGAACGGGTCCATACCCTAGTTTTGTATTTGTTGCCTAGTTTACAAATTCCTTTTTTTTGCTTATATACTCAAAAAAAAGATACGAATGCAATGATTGTAATTTAAATTTCTTTAGATAGAAATAATTTATAATAAACGTGAATTTATTATTGCAAGAGCGGAAAATTTAAAGCATTAAAAGTTCAAAGCACTTTTTACTAAAAAGTTCCCTTTTTTATTTTTTCGCGCGATGGGAAGACGAACGAACAGTTTCGTGTTCAACTTTTATGTTTGGTTCTCCGAGATGAAGAAATGTAAAATGAAAAGGAAAAATCGGTATATGCTTAACAGATTACACAACTTTGTATATTCTTACTTTATGTGCGCGTAACATGCCTCGCAGTGTATTTTTCTACACATATACGTTCGAAAAAATATAATTTTTACGAGTATTCGAAGTATTTATAAATTGCTGGTCCAATACAAAGAAATTTTTCATTGATTGAGAAAGTTTCCCAATGAGTAAAAAAATGCACAATTTTTATTTTAAATTATTAAATCAAGTTTGATCGCAGAATGTGAAGCTGGAAATTCAGAAAGCGCGTACAATTTGAGCTTCTCAAGTTTTAATGATGTTTATTCAAGCAATTCGAGATTCAGCGAAATATAAGCGCTTTCCTTGCTAAACGAATCCCAGATCTGAAATATAAATTGGTCAACTTCACTGGATCAAAAATAAAGTTTACGTTCTATTGTAGTCAGAACATTAGAATATCTCTATTCAATGCACGTGCATTTGATACAATGCACATCTAAGATTCGAGAAGAGAAGTATTCTCTAAAAGCAGGCATTTATTACAATAGAATGCACATTCAAAATTAAAAAGCACTTTCTAGTGGATGCAAAACTGTCACTGAGGCAATACAAATTTAAAAATAGTTTTTTTGGCAATAATTGAAAAAATAAAAGGTTATGAATTTATTTCACGAGTAAATCATCTAATTACAGGTCTCACCCTCTTTTCCTTATTCCCCTCTTTCTCCTTTTTGAAGAGCTTTAATTTTGCCCTATTTTCAAAAACTTTCCCTTTTTCTCGTTTTTTTCGTTTAAATGCGAACTGAATTTATAGAACCAAATAGAAAATTCATCTACTTTTCGTTAAAGTCAATTCTTGTTGATTTTGAAGTCTACTATTATCATTTTGGCCCAGAATTCTACTATTTTGGTTAAAAATCTTACTATTTGGTTGAAAATTTAAATTATTTCTTTTTTGGCTTATAATTGGTCGATTTTAGTTGAATATTATCCTGTTAAAGTTTAATTATTTTGTTATAAAATAATTTAATTAAAAAAAATTTTACTGATGTATTGAAAATTAGTTTTTGGTTCAAAATTGCTTTTGGAACTGAATATGCTACTATTCCATTATTGGTGAAGAAATGTATAGAGTTTAATTACATGTACTAATTTTTTTATGGAGATTCAATCTTATTTGGTTAAAAATTCAAATATTAATTTAAGGTTAACCTACTGTGCTAAACAACAATGCTTTTAGTGCTAAAAGGTTTTGATTTTTTAAAACTCATTTTCTTTTTATTTCAAAACTAATTTGCCTAACCCAAATTTAAATCATGAATTTTTACTGAAAACAATGGCTTTTTATTGGAAATTTAACTATTTAGTTAAAAATAATTGCCCTTTGCCGCAAATACGTCTTTCTGCAAGCAAATAAATTTTTTGGATTGAAGTTTCAACTACTTGGTTTAAGGTTAAAATGTAATATTAAAGTTTAATTTTATTATTTGAGGATCCATACCATTAAAAATCAATGTTTTAAATGGTATTTTTAACTATGTCGTTTATGGTGCATACTTGATGATGTTTAGGTTAAAATTAAAATTATTTGGTATAAATCCAACTGATAATAGTTGAAGGTTAATTATTTTTTTATTTGATGTTGAAATTTTTAAATAGCGGGAATTAATTTTTGCTTTGTCTGTGAAATGACATTTTTTGATATATTAGTCTTAATTAGTTATTATTAATTATTATTCTTAATATAGATGTTGTTCAGAATTCAACAATTTTACAAAATTTTGCCTTTTTGAGTCGGAACTTGAAGAATTCGGTCGATTTCCACATTTTTTGGTTTTAAACTAAAATTCATCTGTTTTTATGGAATTCGTCTGCTTTTATTTAAAATTAAAATCCGTTTTTGGTTGATTATATTTTTTTAAAGAATTATTCTTTTTTGGTGAAAGATTCAACTAAATAATTTAAAGTAAATCTTCTTTCTTAAAAATTTATTCGCTTTCAGTTGTAAAAAATTCAACATTTTAAATAATAAATTAACCAATTTGTGACATTTTTTAAAAAATTCAATCATATTGTTAAAAATTCATATTTATTGTTATACAGTTTAACTGTTTTGTTGGTTCTTTGGCTTTTTGTATAGAAAATCCGTACTCTAGGATCAATAATTATATTTTCTCCTAAATTTAAAAGTCATAGTTTTCTTGACATTTTACTGTTTTTTTTTTTAAAACAAAATTCGTATTTTTAAATATGAAATTCAACCGCCTTAATCCGCTTAAATATTCAAATATTCGCTAAAAAGCAACTCTTTGTAGTTTAAGTTTATTTTATTTTTTTCGTTGTTGAAAATTCTACTCTTATGGTGGAAAATTTATTTATTCATTTAAATTTATTTCGAATTCAGTTTACTGCCGTACAAACTAAAAAGATACATAAGTGACATTGCTGCTTAAGGTTATTTTCTTAAACTTGGCAATGCAAAAGTCGACCTAAGCGTCAATGTCACTTATGTATCTTTTTAAGTGTGTCTTTTTAGTTTTCCTTATATCTTATAAATTTGTTCTCTAAAAGCAGTAGAGTATACAATGAGACTTGAGAATGAATTCAGAAGTAAATTTCAAGACGTATTACAGAAACCGCTGACGGGAATGGAGCAGAGAAAAGTAAGAAAAGCGACCTAGGTTAATCCGTATCAAGTGGAAGCTGCAGCTGGTAGTCAACAGTACTATTTAAAATTCAAATCTCCTTAATGCCTTAGGTATCTTATATCCCTTCTTAAGCGTTACTACTTTCTTAATTCCTACTTTCTTTAGCAATCCTTTTAACATTCCTTTATCATTTCCATGAAGTTCTCCAGCATGATGAGTTTCGGAGATAAGAAAACATCCTTAAACTGGTTCATGTTCCCACTCTTATCAACCCCTATTATATTGAGCCTTTCCACATGTGGATATGGTTCCTTATTCTGTATTTCTTCCTTAACTTTCCCAGTTTCATGCTTTGACGGAAAATTCGGTTTTGTTTTATTTACGTCTTGGTTTCTGAAGTTGGCTAAGGCTATTCGCCAGAAATTGCTGAATAAGCTGCGATGATTAAGCATTTGGGTTGTCGCAATGAAGGAACCTGTTGCCGCTTTTACAGAAATTGATCAATTTTTTATTTTTAAATTTCCCTCTCTTCATTCTTGAGGGAAGTAAACAGAAAAGCATTAAACTTCGCTAAACTGGAATGTCAAAATATAAATTAATAAAAATAAATCAAATAAATTAAATTTAAAATTTGGATTATTTCAATAAAAGTGACTTTTTTAATTAGAGAAAATTACCGGTCATATGATTCAAAATGACTGATTCATTTATTTAAAGTTACTGATGAATTCATTCCAAATGACTAATTTAATCAGTAAAAGTTGCAGATTAAATCATAAACCTTTTTTGGTAGTAGCATTAACTGCTTTTATATAAATCTGACAAAAACTTATTTTTTTGGTTAGTGATTTATCCTTTTGGTTGAAACTGTATCTGTTTTTTTTTTAATTTCATTATTCAGCTAAAGATTCTTATTTTTTGTTGAAAATTTAGCTTGGTGTTTAAAAATTCCACTTAAAACACTTAAAAATTGAACCACTATGTAAGAAATTTATTTTTTCTTTGTAAATTTTTCAGTTTGATTGAAGACGCATCTGTATGGTTGAAAATTTAACTATTTTTTGAAAATTTTTTGTTTTCGTGGTTAAACATTAATTTGTCATGCAGAAAATTAAACTATTAAACTTTTTGCCTCAAATTGATCTTTTTTAGTTTGAAATTCAACTGCTTAGTTAAAATTACATATATTTTCTTTAAATTTGTCTTTTCTGATACATAATAAATCTTGTTGGTTACATCCTACTGATTTTTTTTTAGAATAAAAACATTTTTATGTTTTACTAAAAAATAAAATATTTTTTAATGAAAATTATACTGCTTGGTTGAGAGTCGAAGTAAGTTGCTAAATATTTTTTTTTGCGTTTCTTAAATATTCATCATTGTAGACAGAAAATTCATCTTCTTGGCGTCAAATATATTTTTCTTTAATTGTAACTGCTTTGATAACAATGTAGTTTGTCATTTAAACGTTCCTCATTTTAGTTAAAAATTTAGCTATTTGGTTGAAAATTGATGAATTTCATTAAAAATTGAAATATTTCCTTTCAAATCAGTTTCTTATCTTGAAAATTAATTTTGGTCATTGTAAGTTTAAATATTCCATTTTTGGTTCAAATTTACCTTTTTGTTTTGAAATTCTAACATATCAAATCATGTAAAATCTCTAATTATAACAATGAGTCAAATTGTCTAATTAACCGATTAAGTCCTGACTGGACACATTTTAAAGATTTTTTTCAACTGCTCTATTGACTAAGAAATCGGTTATAGAAAAAATCGACAATTTTTAATTTAATTTGTAATTTTTTGATCGAAATCGTCGGTAGATTTTTTTGATTTGTGCTTTAAAAGTGTCCATGCACTCTAAGCCTCAAAGTATAGTGGTAGGTTTTTTCAAATTAAACATAGCAGCATCCAATATGGCGGCTTAAATTCAAATTTTTTTTGATTTTACGATACTTTTTCCTGCATTAACAATTTTTTCAAATTTTGATTGAAATCAGTATAGGAGTTTTTTGAGTCGCTGATTATGAATCTGCTATCAGTTTTTAAAAATTCAAGATGACGGTTCCATTATAGCTGCCAAAAACTCCTGAAATATTTCAATTTTCATAAAAGTTTGTATGGAGGGTTTTTTTTGGATTACTGATTACGAATCTGTTATTAGATTTTCAAAATTCAAGATGGCGGATACAATATAGCTGTTAGAAATTTCAAAAAATTGTTCGATTTTCATGAAGATATTCAAATGAAAAAACACGCGAGATTCCTAAAGAGATAAAACATTTAATTCAACGCCTAGAAATGCAATGGATAAAATATGTAAATTACATGAAACTGTAACAGTAGAATCAAAACAAAAATGTTCAAATTTTAAAAAATGTGGTTCAAGGACGCAGAAAATCTATAGGATGTGGGATGTATATTCATGCACACGCTGTTTTTCAGATTATCATAAATAAGTTAGAATCTTATACTACGTTTTTGGATTATTGATGATAAAAGGTTTTATTATGAAACAACTATTAATTATAAAAAAAATTTGAAAATTTTGAAAAAAAAGAAGAGGCTTTCTATATTGCGTTTTCCTTCTTGCGGTGAAAACCGGGCAACGACACATAATATATGTCGGCTAAGAAACCCGACCCATAACCTCCCTATACGAATTTTCAGGAAAATTGAACAATTTTTTGAAATTTTTGGCAGCCATATTGGATTTGCCATCTTGAATTTGGGAAATCTGATAACATATTCGTAATTAGCGACTCGAAAAACCTCCCTATGCGAATTTTCACGAAAATTGATAATTGTTTTGAAATTGTTGGCAGCCATATTAGATCCGACATCTTGAATTAAAAAAATCTGATAACATATTCATAATCAGCAATCCAAAAAACACGGAGATAAAATTTTTTGTGAAAATTGAACAATTTTCGAAATTTTCGGAAACCGTATTGCATCTGCTAACTTGAATTTTGAAAATCTGAATGAATAAGTTAGAATCTTATATAAGGTTTTTGGATTTTTGATTATAAAAGGTTTTATCATAAAAAAATGTTCAAATTAAAAAAATTATAAAAAAAAAGAAGAGGCTTTTTTTAATGCCTTTATTGTCTCGTGATATATGGCGGCTAAGCAACGAGACCCTTAACCTCCAAATTCATATTTTCATGAAAATTAAAAAGTTTTTTGAAACTTTTTGCAGCCATATTGGATCGATTATCTTCAATTTTGAAAATATGATAACAGATTCGCAATAGATGACTCAAAAAATCCCTCTATACGAATTTTCATGAAAATTGAAAATTTTTTTGACATTTTTGGCAGTCATATTCGATCCGCCATCTTGAATTTTGAAAATATGATTGCATGTTCTCAATCAGCGACCTAAAAACTCATCTTGCACTAATTGTTATCAAAATTGAAAAAAATTGTTAGTGCAGGAAAAAGTATAGTAAAAATCAAAAAAATTTGGAATTTGAGCCGCCGTGTTGGATGCCGCCACGTTTAATTTGAAAAAACCTGCCGCTACATTTTGAAGGTTAGAGTTCATGGACAGTTTTATTGCAAAAATCAAACAAATCTACCGATGATTTCGATCCGAAAATTATAATAGAAAGTTTTTTTTTTATTCGACAATTCGTGTTTTTTGTTAAATAAAGAAATATAACTTTTCAAATATGCATTTTTTTCAAATCCTAACTGCATAAATTTAAAGTTTAGACAATTTTACATCGGAAATAGGCATGGTTGATTTTTTCTATGACCGATTTTAAAGTTAATAGAGACGTTGAAAAAAATCTTAAAAATGTGTCCAGTCAGGACTTAATGGGTTAAAAGCATCATTTTAGACCTGAGCTTCGAGAAGATCATTTGTAGTCAAGGATATTGGCAGAATTTCCCCGGTCTACGATCTAAGTATGGTTCATAAGAAAAGCTTTTCAGTATAAATCCTGCCAATCATATTAGCATAATCAGGCTATTAAATTAAGTAAATATAAATGTTTCGATTCCTACGCAAATGTCGCTCTCTGATTTTCGAATGTGACTTTCGGTGGAGCATCGACCGGCATGTATTTGGCATGCGTGATTGGAATATAAAATAGACGCAAGCGTAATCGATATCGATGAGCAAAGCCTCGTTTTCTTGGAGTCTGACCAACGGCAAGAAAACCGACAAAAGCGGGCATATCGCATCGGTCTTTTTCGATATGGGGATTCGAAGCACGTGTTTGCAACGGCAGATTGGTGGTCTGGTTGCCTCTCTCTATTCCTTTTCCCAGTCTTCTTTACCCCGGCCGTCCCCAGGATGCGGGGCTTAGATGCTACAAACAGAATCAAGTTTCAAATCAACCGAACGAGTCAGAGAACCACTCGTTACTGCAATGCGACTCTCCTTTTTTCTCTCAGATCCTTATTTATTTGGTTAATCTATGTTGCTTAGTGATGGACTAAAAAACTACTTTAAATACCATCAATATGCCACAGTAAGTTTCATAGAAAATTTACTAAATTTGTATAAATATTGAAAAACTGTGTCTGAAAATAACTAACAGATTCCTGAAGTTTCAAAAGTGCACAGTTAACAATGGCGCACTCTTCACTTTCCGAGCAGGTTCGATGCGGACAAAGCATGGTGGTTGTGGTCATGGGCGTCAATTTACTGCAAAAGATTGTGTTGAATTATAATGATGCAGTAAACCTTTTTTTCCAATGTTGAATTATCTCAAGCGTTAAAAGAACTTGAGATTACGATAAGAATAATAAAAACTTAAGAAATTAATCAAATCACAATTAAAGGAATGGACCTAGAAGCTCACACAAAAAAGTATGCGGAACCAAAAAAGCAACCTTCATAGTGTTTTAGTATTGGTAGAGATTAGTTGAAATCCAAGATTTGGGAATTTTCTGCTTACCAATGTTTTTTTATTCGTCCTTGAGTTTTTAGTGACTAGCAGCAGCTGCGTCAATAAATCATTAATCCGGGTTACAATTGAATTATGAATCGCTTTTGACGTCAAATGACGTCGTATTGGCTAGATCCCGTGTAGAAATCGCCAAGTTACTTGCAATGTCCACGCTTGGGCCAGCCCAGAGGCCCCCAGTCTGGTTCTAGCTTGTATTTTCGAGTTATAACAGCTCGAGCTCGGCTAGATAGCAGTGCCTCCAATTCTCATGTCCTTTCGCACTACACATGCGTAGCCTCGACAACAGGATTGGTTACCGTTGTGGACGCAACGCGAACCAAATACTTCCGGTGTAACTCGAACGTCGAGCCTAACTGAGCGACTAGGAGCGACAAGCGAGTGTCAATTAGTGTCTTGTTTTTGGTGCTTTTAACAGGCAATGAGAGGGACGTATATGAAAATAACATGGTGGATAGTGCTAATGAAGTTTTCCTTTCAGATTTATCACGTCAAATGGTTCCGTAATTGACACTCGATGATCAGTTTTTTTCGAATTGATGTTCTTGATGAAAAATGTCTACAAATTTTATCAAGTTTATACTGATCAAGCCTGGCTTGTGCCCTGTTCAGCCCACGGCAAAATTCCCACACGGGATATATTACATCTGTATATTTGATTATGTCACTTGATCAATTAATTTTTATACAATTTTGCAGTATATATTTATCTTAACAATATAAATGACAGTAAGACTATATATGTGCGAATTTTTATTGTAAATGATTACGTAAATATCTAGGTTAGATAATACAGTCAATTAATCAAATGGGCTCATATTAACTTCACTTATGTTTTTTAAATATTTATATCATCGAGAGAAATACTGACTAAATATTTTATATTCAAATTAATTACCTGAAAATATTTCTTAATCCCTTGAAGCTTGTAGTTACAGAAACTGAGCATTTATAAATTGTAACAGAATTTTTTGAAACATGTAACTGAAGCTTAAAGCTTCAGCCTCTGAAAATTTGTGCCGAAATTTTTAACAGTGTAGGCATTTCTTAAATCAAAAGATTTTTTCTCTGGGAATTTTAACTGCAAGTTTCAGAATTAAAAATTATAGAGGAATGATTTTCCCAATGGCTCTCTAAGGTATTCCTTTATCTGCAGAAGTCACCCCTAATGTTGTCAAACTTCTCAAAAAAACAGTTTGCTTTTCAAGGCTCAAATACAAACAGAACCTTCGATTTCGATTAAATTAGGGACATATCAGGAAATTAATTGGTTAGAGAAAGTGAGGGCAAAGTCAGGGCTTTTGATAAAGATCATTCAAAAGTCAGAGAAATTTGATAAAAGACACTTCAAATAACTGTCAGGAATAATATTTTCCAAATTTTCCAATTTTAATTTCAATTTTTTCGCGATATTCTTGTCAGTGACTTATTTGTTTTATGTTTATATTTCTGGGTTTTTCAGTTACTTCCTTCTGATGATTGTATTATTAGTTAAAAATTGTATTGCATGTTCAACAATTTTGTTCAAATTTTATGCTTTTTGGTTGGAAATTCAACTGAAATATTTTTTGGTTTAAATTTACCTTTTTTTAATTTCGGCTTTTCGTTTTTGTTTTTGAAAATTCATCTATTTTAGTTGCATTCAACTGGTTTTTATTTAAAATTAAAATAAATTTCGTTTGAAATATCTGCATGTACATTATTTGTTAAGAACTATTTTTTTTTAAATTAGGAACTAACTTTTTAAACTGTTATTTAACTATTTAATTTTCAAAATTGATCATTTCTGTTGAAAACTCATTTCGGTGGTTGAAAGTTTAATTATTTTTCTTAAAAATTTTGTTATTAAAAATTATTAATTGATCTGATAATGCAACTATTGCATTTTTGTTTCTGTTCCTTGTTGTTAAAAATTTAAATTTGTTGCTGTTTTTGTTTTTTTTTTGTTTTGTTTTGATGTTTTTACTTTGTTAGAAAAGTCATCTCTCTTGGCCGAAAATTTAGCAGATATTTTGAAAAGTCGTCTATTTGAATTTATCAATTGACGTAACTGGAAGATTACTGGTTCAACCAGTCAAAATCAGAGAGAGAGAGTTTACTGTTTCAGTTGTAGATAGAAAAATGTTATCACGCTTAAATTTAAAACCGATTCACAATTCCAATATTCCTACGGTTTATTTTTAAAAAGTCAGATTGTTTTATTATACATTTTGCTTCGATGCTATATGCTGCACGTTTATAGATGTATTGATTGCTATTCGAGAAGATAAAAAGTGTCTATCTAAAAGTGTCAGTAAATTTTTTACGCAAGAAAGAATTCGAAAATAAAAAGTTTAATGCCTTTGTGATGTCGTGTTCACGTTCACGTGAGTCAACATCATTTTATATATTTTTTTGTTTGTGAAAGATACTGGTACTAAATGCTATTATTTGAAAACATGAATGAATGAATGAATAAATTTTTTATGAATTCTTATAAATTATTTATAAATAAATTAATTTCTGTTGATAAATCACTTTTATTCGAAACCACCACGTTATGAGCTGATTACGCCCCCATAAAAGTGAGCGTTAGATTACGGCTTACCATAACGTTCAGGTAGCGGCAATTAATTAGTTTCATCTTTAACCATAGAATACGTGAAACCTTAAATTATCAGCAATTGAGTCACAAGAGTGTCATAAATGTAAATTTTCGTACAATCATAATCGTCGAAAAAGAACCGTAAAGCCACCCCTCAACATAAATAAAGTAGTGAGAGAAACAAAGCATGATTTGTACCACAAAAATCTAAGGATAAATTTGACGTAACCTTCCAAAAATTTAAAAAAGATGAAAAAAACAAAGCAGAATAATGTAATCATCATCATTATGAATTAACATGCACTCCATAGGTCTGTCTCGCACCATTTCGGTGAAGAGCTATCATTTTTCTGTCGCGCTAAGGTTGGTTACCGAAATTTATGTTAAGGAAAGCTAATTTGCCGAATAATTAATGGACCGAAAACAAATTAAACGAATGATGAATTATTCGAAAATGGTTTTTGCGAAGATTCATTTTTCCGAAAGTTCATTTTACTGAAATTTCAAATTTCAGAAGGCCTAATTTTGCGAAGGTTCAGATTACCGAAAAATCAGTTTAGCGCTAGGAGAGTTATGCGAAAATCATTTAACCGAAGGTTCAAATATCCGAAAATTTACAAATTGTTTATTTACATTCAGATAGATGTTTAAGAGCAAATAAAACTCTTTCTTTTCTGTTTTATTTATCCATCTTTTTTGACATTACTAGGGCCAAACATGTTTTGAGGGTATTTGGGAATACTTGATTCTTGTGCTTCTATAGATTTAAAATTATATATGTATTCCCTAGCAGTTTCCTATAAAAATTACTCTGATGAAGAAATTTAAATAGCTTTAAAACATGTTGGGTCATGGTAATGTAAAAAAAAGGATAAATAATAAAGAAAAGAAAGCGTGTTATTTGCTGTTACACATTTGTCTGAATGCAAATAAATAAAAGAATTAAGTTCTCTTTTATTTAACTTAGTTTTCTTTTGAAAACAATCCTGATTGATGAAAAAAGTTACTTGTTCATTTAATCCATCAATAATGTGTTTGACATTCATGTTTAATCTCCGCAATAGGCAGTGTAAATGGAAATCTTTTATTACAAAACTTAGGATACATTTTCTAAACTTTGTCAGTACTATATTATATTTTTTTGTTTTTGAAATCAAAATGTACTACGGATTTCAACAGATAAATCAGTCATTTTTAATTTATTAATTTTTTTAATTTCACTGTTTGAAAATAGAAAGATATATTTTCACAGAATCACTTTAGCCGAATTTTTTTAATTTACTTTTATCAATAATGCTTTTTGCCAGCTAAATACTTTTTGCAAAATACTCTAAAATTATAGAAGAGATAAGGTGTTAATTATTTCATGAAAATAGGGAAATGAATTCTTCTAATTAAAATATATGCAAGTACAATCTTAAATTACATTTACGACGTTCTACTTTCTTAAAATCTTAGATAAAATTATTGCATTTTCGAAAAAAATGAATTTCAACGAAATAGACATCAAAATAAAAAGATTAATTTTTTTTACCGAAAAATACCATTTTTCAATATAATACACATGATAGATTTTAATTCTTCATGTCTTACGGTCCAAGTATAAATTAAATTAAAATTCGATCCAAAAAAACATATTTTTCCGAATTCAAAATTTTATTTATTAGAAAAACTCCTTTCACATTCCTGACGTTTCGGTACATATGCGTACATTTTTCAAAGTTTTTTAACCTGAGTTTAAAGATGGTTTGAAGTAGTCAAAGAAGATTAATTTCAATCAAAATTTAAAAATTCATTGTGTAAAAATTAAAAAATTAGTTATATATAAGTCTCAAATTGATGAGACTTAAATCAATTAAAAACTATATTTCTGGAAAATTAGTTAGAAACTAATTTTTTAATTTTTACACATTGACTTAATAAATTTTGACTGAAATTAATCTTCTTTGACTACTTCAAACCATCTTTAAACTCAGGTTAAAAAACTTTGAAAAATGTACGCATATGTACCGAAACGTCAGGAATGTGAAAGGAGTTTTTCTAATAAATAAAATTTTGAATTCGGAAAAATATGTTTTTTTGGATCGAATTTTAATTTAATTTATACTTGGACCGTAAGACATGAAGAATTGAAATCTATGATTTTGAAATTAATAAATATTGACGGTCGAAGAAAGGTTTGATTGGTTCCATCAAATCACTTTATATAATACACATGAACTTGGAACAAAATAGTTCAATGCTCAACTAAAAACAATGTATTTTTAACAAAATAGGATAATTTCGAATAAAAAAGATAAATTTTCAACCAAGAAAGTATTAGTTAAATTTTCAGTTTAAAGAGTTAATTTTTAACACAGAGAAAAACGAGTTTTCAACAAATAGTTCATTCTTTGGTCAAAGAGATGACCTTTTAAACAAGAAAGATTTTTTAGACAAATGAGACAAATATTTCAAGCATTTAGTTGAACTTTCAAGTCAAAATCGTTATGTTACTAAATTGTTAAATGTTCATGTTAAAAAGACGAATTCGATGAATTCGTCTAAAATATATCAATATTCAACCAAAACAGGAATATAATACCTTTTCAAATGGTTAGACTTTCCACAAAAGAGATGAATCATTAACCAAGGCAATCAGTTATTAAATTTCAAGATAAAAAAACTAATTTTCTTTCAAAAAGTTGAATTTTTAAACTAAAAATATTAATTCTCGGCGAAAAATGTATTAGTAGATATTT
>JAAAKG020152657.1:0-31027 GCA_010014905.2 Druon quercuslanigerum
TAACAAAAATTTTGTAAAATTCAAAATATTTCTGGAATTTTTATTTAATATGGTAAAAGTAATGAACAATTCTAGTTCTAGGTGAAGTATACTTCACCTTCCATATATTTTTTTCCCCTACAACTCTTATTTCCTCTGCTCCCCCTTCAATTTTCCTGAATTTCCCCTTAACCCCACTAATCTATGACTCCTCACTTCTTCTCACTTCTTCTACTTCCCCTCCCCTTTTTTCCCTTAATACCTCTTCTATAATTTTTCCTCCTTGGAAAAAAGTAGAACGGACACCCGGCCGAAACTGTAAGGGTTTATTTCCGGCGCTGTGAAACCCCAAAAACCTAATTACTTAAACCCTTATTTCAGGGATCACAGCCAGTCCCGTATTCCCGCTTCCCCCCATATTTTTCAAGAATGATAAAAACACGCGGCCACCAATAAAGACATGATGAATAGGTTAGAAAATAGCATTTCGCTAAAAATTAGTATTAAAAAAATAGTAATTTTAATTTAAAAAAATATAAAGTTTCTAAAACTTAGTTTCTAAATTTTTTAAGTAGTTTCAATTTTTTTCCACTGGAAATTAGCATTTCTAGACACAAATTATCATCAAGATGCCCAATTTTCAACAATTTTAGGTTATGTTAGCGTTTAACACAAAAATGTGTATTTTTTGTATAAAAAATTATTATATTTCAAAGATTAAACATTTTTCAGAATTTACTTTTTTAGTACAAGAAGCATTGCAGATCAAATAAGATCTGCAAATTTTTAACAGTTAGTTTCAGGTTATATTAACGTTTTTTGAAGCACGTCGGCTGTTTTTAACCAAAATAATTAAAATTTAATTAAGGTTTACACTTCTGTACAATTCCCTGTTTAAAATTTTTTGTATTATTAATACAAAATTATTAAATTTCAAAGAATATTTACACTTTTTCAACAACTTAAGGTAATGTTGGCGTGTATCATCTGCAATTAGTTTTTTTTAACAAAACGGTTAGATTTAAAATTAATTAGTTTCGTTTAAATTATACTAGTGTGAACTATTTCGAATTTTGTGAGTATTTTTGGATGGGAATGGACGTTCTTATGAACAAGCCGTCAGATTCCCATAAGATTTCATAATTTTACAACAATTTTAGGATATGTTATTATATATTATATACATTATTATTTTAATAAGATTTAGAATATTTTAACAATTTTAGATTATGATAATATTTTTCGTTCGAAGTTTGTATTTTTAAGTTATAAAAATTACACTCTAAACAGTTCGAAGAAGATTCACAGCTTTTAAACAATTTAAGGTTATGTTAATGCTTTACACTGAAAATCGTGTTTTTAGTAAAAAAAAATCATTAGATTTCAAAGAAAACACATGTTTGAACAATTTTAGGTTATCCTCGAGATTTTATAGGAGGATGTACAATCAGTTTTTAGTTATGTTATGACAGTGTTCTTCGTCTAAAATTGTTATTGTTAATAAAAAATTATTAGACTTCAAAGAATATTTATAATTTTTGAACAATAATAGGGCATGTTGGCGTTTTCCACCGGAAAACGGTTATTTTAAAGACAAAATCATTTGACCTCACATACTAAACTCACCATTTTGAAGAACTTTAGATGCATCGGTTTGATTGTCTGTGAAAAAATATTTTATGCTAATTCTGAAGTGAAAATATAAGTTTTCTTCAATTATTAAAAATATCATCCATGCTTTTCTTTTGTATTATTTTACATAATTGATACAATAAATAAACCAAAATTTTGTGTGTAAAAAAATAATCATTGCGCGCGTTTCCTCCTTAAAAAAAAGATCCTCCTTTTTCGAAGACAAATTTCCCTACCTTCCCTACAATTATTGAACGACTGAACCACTGTAATCCCTTTTGTATATATTTCCACTTAATTAATTTTTTATATTATTTCCAGATCTGGGATCTAGCGTCTGGACAATTAAAAGTATCACTGACAGGACACGTAAGTTCAGTCAGAGGTCTTCAATTTTCTGACAGACATCCCTACTTATTTTCCTGTGGTGAAGACCGTCAAGTCAAATGCTGGGATTTGGAATATAACAAGGTTAGTTTTTCGATTTCGGTCAAATTTAATAAGAATATTTACTTTTCCAACGGAAAATAATATCAGATATAATTATAATTTAAGAAACTAAATTCAGAATAAATCAAAATCGAAATTCCTCTTTAACGTGCAAAATTTAAATTTAACTATGAAATTCTTAGAAATTAAAAAAAAAAAACAAGAATCGAAAGATCAAATTTGGAGAACACACTTATATGTATATATTAAAAAAAAAAGAAGAAAGGAAAAAGAAAGCAAGATAATCTTCAGGAGAAAGTTTTTGTTAAAGTTTTGTGAGTTGAAAATTAATTTTTTCAGTAGAAGATTCATCATTTTAATTGACAATTCATCTCTGGTTGAAAAATAATTTTTGCTGAAACATCAATTATTATACCTAATAATTACTCATTTTAGTAGAACATTTGTTCTTTTTTGTTTAAAATTCAACTGTTCCCATTGAAGAGTTATCAGAAAATAACTGAAAATGTAACTTAAATTGTTTGTTAACAATTTATCTTTTTTAGTTGAAAATTTGTATTTTTTGGTAGAATGAATCTTCTCGTTGTAAAATTTATAATTTTGGTTGAAAATGAAACTATTTCAGTTAAAGGATTTATCATTATAGTGAAAAATTTAGCTATCTGCTTAAAATGTTGTCTTTTATATTTGGAAATAAATTATTTCGCAGAAGATTCATATCTTTTGTCTTTATTTTAGAAAATTAATCTTATTGTTTCAAATTTTTCCTTTTTGGTTAAAACTTTATCTTTTTAGTTCAAAATTCAACCGTTTGATTAAAAACTTGTCTTTTTTAGTTGAAATTAAAATTATTTCGTTGAAAATCGATGTCTTTTGTTGAAAGTTCAACTTTTTTATTTAAGATTCGAACATTCCGGTTGAAAATTTATCATTTAAGTTGAAACTTTAGCTATCCCGTTTTTGGTTGATAATTTCTTTATTAATTAAATGAAAGTTTAATCATTTCGTTGAGAATTGATATTTTTTAGTTCAAAATTCAAACTTTTGATTAAAAATTTGTCTTTCTTAGTTGAAAATTGAATTATTTCGTTAAGAATTCATGTCTTTTGTTGAAAGTTAAATTTTTTGTTTTTAAATTCAACTATTCCGGTTGAAGATTCATAATTTCAGTTGAAAATTTAGCTATTCTGTTTTGGACTGATAATTGATCTTTTTTACTTCAAAATTAAACTTTTTGATTGAAATTTTGTCTGTGGAGATGAAAGTTCAAATGATTAATTCTGTTTTTAGCATTATTTAATCATTTAATTGAACAATGATGCTAATAGGTAGATAAACGTTTATTTTACAGCCTGCTGGCCTTAAAAAATTGACTTGCTTACACTTCCATTTTCACAAAATTTTCTTACAACCAACTCTTTGAAAACTAACATCCATCCAAACATTATCTCTAAGCCGACCTTGCCTTCCTCGTTCGCATCGCCTCGCACGCATGTCGCTACTTTCTCGCCTCGCACGCATGACGCTCTTTTCGCTCTTTGCCCCGCCTTACCAGCCTCTGCCTCCGCAGCTAATATCTAATCCTTATCTATTATTTACAATATATACAATTTTCTTAAATCTTCTTTTCTTATATCTAATTTTCTTGTATCTAAAATATTTAAGGATATCTTGCAATATAATTTTTCAAAGCTTTCTAGATTAATCATATTATATTGAATTACTAGAAATTGGAAAAAAAATTATTTATAATAAACTTGCGACACTATATAAGTATTCCAAATCCATTCTTTTAAACAAAAATCAAAATAATGAATGGCTCCCTCCTTAGAATAATGATACCTGGATAAAACTTAAGATACCTATAAAAACCTGGAAATGTCAGGGATATTTTTTCTCAGGATTTAACTTTCCATCTGATATCTTCGGATTTTCTTTTAAATTTCCAAGAATTTCATAGTGAAATTTAATTATACAGATTTTTGTGTCTTTCAGGTGATCAGGCATTACCATGGACATTTATCAGCTGTTTACTCGATGGCTTTGCATCCTTCTATCGATGTTCTTGTAACCGCGGGTCGCGATGCGACCGCAAGAGTTTGGGACATGAGGTCCAAGGTCAACATTCACACGTTGACGGGACACACAAACACTGTCACGAGTGTTATTTGTTCTGCAAACGAACCGCAGGTTTATACTTTTTTACAATTTTAATTCACCTTTCCATACTTCTTGTCACTCTTAAATGCAATGCTCTCGATCATAAATTTGTTGAAAATTTGTATTTTTTAGTTAAAAGTTCATGCGTTTAGTTTGAAAATTTAACTAATTTGATAAAAAAACACACTTTTTTGGTTAAAAATTTAATTTTTGTTGTTGAAAATTCATCTTTTGTGGTAGAGTACTAATCTTCATGGCAAAAATGTATATTTTTGGTTGAACATTTTGTAGCTAAAAATAAAACTTCCATTTTTGATAAAAAATTAATTTTTTAACTGAAAATATAAATATTCCATTGTTACTTAAAAGTGTTTCTTTTTATAGTTTAAAAATAATTTTGTTTTGTTTAAAACTTGTCTGTTTTGTGTTAAAAATTAATTTAATCAAAAATTTTATTAAAATTCCATCCTTTTTTTTGCTAGAACTTCAGCTGTTTTTGTTGAAAATTGGTATTTTTAGTTTGAAAATTCAAGTAAAATCTTTCTTGGTTTAAAACTCAGCTTTTTTTAATTATTAAAAAATTCATCTGATTTAGTACAAATTATATATTTTATGTATAAAAATGTAACTTTTTTCAAATTAATTTTCTATGATTGAGAATTCAATTTTTTTTATGAAAATTCGTCTTTTTTAAATGAATTTAACACATTCTAATTTCAAGTACAAATATTTTTTTGTGGGAATATCAACTTCATATTACACTTTTCGTTGAGAATTTTTTTTTTATTGAGATTTATCTCGTCAACTATTTGCCTTTAAAATTAATCTTTTTTAGTAGAAAATTATTCGTATTAGTTACAAAGTTTTCTCCTTGGTAAAAAAATTATTTTTTTCTGGGTAGATCAGGTAAACTTGAAAATCAAGAAAATACATGAATTAAAAAAAAATCGTTTAAAATTCAGGGAATTTCTGTAAGAGGCATTTAAAATCACTATCAAGGATAATACATTATAATTTATAGTTTTTAATTTGAAATTGTTTTATTTCATTTATAAAAGATTTCATATTAAAAATGTTACAAAAATAAGATTGTGGTCTTTGAATATTAATCTTAAGAGAAAATGAAAAATTGCTGAGAGAAAAATTAGGGAAGTTTGAAAATAAAATTTTGCGGCCAACCTGATATAATATTTTTGTCTGTAATTAAGTTTCTTTGTTATATTTGTATTTTTTGCAGTTTCTTTCTCCCAACGATTATATTTTCAGCTAAAAATTTTATTATTCGATTACAAATTCAACAATTTTAATTAAAAGTCATCCTTTTTGTTTGGAAATTCAACTGTTTATGTTGAAAATTGGTCCTTTAGGGTTACAAATTCAAATTTTTTTTATTTAATCCTTTTCGGTAAAAAATTAATCTGATTTAGTAGAATTAGAAATTACACATTTGATGGATAAAAGTTTGGTCGAAAATTATTATTTTTTAAATTAAACTATTTGTTTAAAAAATCGGCTTTGTTTTTGTTTGCAAATTCATCTTTGTAAGTTAAAAACTGGGCAATTTGGTTAGCATAATAAATTTCACATTTTTAAATTCTATTCTCTTAATTGTATTATTCCGTCCACAAAATATTCTATTTTTAAAATGTTGCAAGATTAAAACGCTTGTATTTAAATCCTAATGGTTAGGCGAAATGAAAAATTAGCCAGGCAAAAATCTGGGAAGAGTTAGGGAAAAATGAAAATAAAGCTTGGCGGGCATGCTGATTGCAGATTTATAACATTATTATTTATTACAGATCATTACCGGAAGTCATGATCAGACAATAAGGTTGTGGGATTTGGCTGCAGGAAAATCTCGAGCGACACTTACTAATCACAAAAAAAGTGTCAGGGCTGTTGCTCACCATCCAGCTTTGTAAGTATAATTTTTGACATAAATGTAAAAAAAATCCACATTGAAATTCTCTCATTTTATTAATTAATTTGTACATTTAACTATTTATTTTTAATGTTTTATTATAGATACGCATTCGCCAGCGCCTCGCCCGATAATATTAAACAGTGGAAGTGTCCCGACGGAAAATTCATTCAAAATTTGTCTGGACATAATGCAATTGTTAATTGTCTCGCAATTAATAACGAAGGCGTTCTTGTTTCTGGTGCTGACAATGGTACAATTCACTTTTGGGATTGGAGAACTGGGTAAGTCCCTTAATTATTTCCGGAATCACAGTTCGTCCATTTTTTACCTAATCCACCTTAAATTTGAAAAATCCTATAAAACACAGAAAATCGAAAATTTTAACCCAATTCTGAACCTGAAAGATAAATTAATTATTTAGTTGTTATTTAAAAACATATTTATAGAATATAAATTTTACCGGCTTCACAGGCAAAATACATTTTTAACATAACGGATGATTTTTCTTATCGAAATCCTTAAATTTTCTACGATAAGAGATCAATTTTTAAACCAAAAAGATGAATTTTCAACCAAGAAAGAAACAAATTTCAACCGAATTATTAGATTTTAAACCAAATAGAGGATTTTGCAACTAAAATTATGAATATATAACAAAAACAATGAGTTTTAATTAACTTTAAACCATTTAGTTGAATTTTCCATAAGAAAAAAGATTTTTAATTTTTAAAGAAAAACAGTTCATTTCATCAATAAAATCATTTTTCAACGAAATAGTTGTCTTTTCAACAAAAAATAGGACTTTTCCGAAAAAAAATTAAAGCTGAAAATATGAATTCTCAATAATAAAAGTTAATTTTCAACCAAATTGTAGAACTTTTCACCAAAATAATCGAATTTTCAATCCAAAAACATGGATTTTTAACAAAATAGGTAAATTTTCAACGAGAGATGAATTTTTGACAAAAATTATGAATCTTTAATAAAAAAATAAAAAATTTCAACATTTTGATCAAAAAATGTAATATTCGATATTTCAACCAAGAGTGATTTTAATTATTAATTTAAAAAAAGTTGAAAAATTTTTAACCAGAAAAGATTTTTGAGTAAAAAAGAGCTTTTAACCAAACTATTGAATTGTCAACCAAAGAGATGAATTTTCTACTAAAACGATGAATCTCCAATTTTTAACCAAAAAAGATAAGTTTCTTCCAAAAGAGATAAATCTGCAAACCAAAAAGACAAATTTTCAACAAAAGCGTTAAATTTTCAGCCAAGTAAGAAAAAAAATCTCAATCGAATTGTTGAATTTCCATGCCAAAGACCAATTTTCTACAAAACAGATGATTTTTCAACTCAAAAATATGAATATTTAACAAAATAGTTTTATTTTCGACCCGAAAATATGAACTTTGAACCCCAAAATAGGTATTTTCTGTTAAGAAAGAAAAAAATTTTTGATCCAAAAACATGAATTTTCAACAAAAATGTTCATTTTCTACCAAAATAGTTGAATTTTCAATTTTAAAAATTTGATTTTCAACCAAAGATATGAGTTTTCAAATAAAATTATGAATTGGTTGATATTAATTTATGTTGACCAGATAATAATAAAGTCAACATCTTTTAATACAATTATGAATCTTTAATACAAAATAATAATAATTTTTAACAAAGTGGTTTAACTTTAAGCCAAGTATTTATATTTTCAACAAAAGAATGAATTGCCAACAAAAAATGGAATATTTGATATTTCAACAAAAAAAAAAGTTTAATTTAAAAAAGTTGAATTCATCCAAAAAGACGACTTTAATAAAATGGTGGAATCGTCATCTGAAAACTATTCATTTAAACAAAGAATTTTCAATTAAATAGTTCCAATTTTAATTTAAAAAGGTGTATTTTCTATCAAAAGAGATGAACTTTCAACCTAATATTTAAATTTTTATCCAGAAAAGATATTTGAGTCAAAAAAGAAACCACTTTAACCAAATTGTTGAATTTTTTTGTTTAAAAAGTTTTCATTCAAGTGGTAACACGAGAAAAGATTTGTTTGTGTGTTAGCAAATTGCGTATTTAAAAAAATTGCTTGCAACATAATTTGGTCGATTTTTTTATATTATAATAGTTTTTAGCTGACATTTTTTGAACATCTGCTGATAAAAATACATTATAATCCAATGTAAAAGTCTAAGGAAACAAAAACAGAAAAAGTCTGGTCTATTTTATTAAAATGAAAGAATCTGATTTATATAATCAATGTTTAGATACAATTTCCAACGTTTGCAATCTCCCGTGCAACCTGGATCCATGGATAGTGAAGCTGGAATCTTTAGTCTCACTTTTGACAGATCAGGCACAAGATTAATCACGACAGAAGCTGATAAAACAATCAAAATGTACAAAGAAGACCCTACTGCTGTAAGTCAAATTTTGAATCATAATATTAATGTGTTTATCATGATTATCAATCTCTTATTCTACTTTATTTATTATTTTTTTAGTCTGAAGAGAGTCATCCAATCAACTGGCGTCCGGAAATAATCAAGCGAAGGAAGTACTAAGAATATGAGATAGATCTCTTAATTCAATATTGGATTATTTAAATTAATTTTGATTAAGATTGACGATTTGTAAAAAAGGCTATATAAAATAAAATTAATATTATATAAGGAACTGGAATTTTTATTTAATCTTAGAACCTAATGTTAAAAAATATAATTGTGTTTTTAAATATGAAAGGATCCTTTTCTTTGGGAAATTAAATCTCTTCATCCAAGTCATAATCTTCTTCTGGAAAGTCTCCCACTTTGACGTGTGTCGGTTTTACGAATCCTCCGTATTTTGGGGCACATTCGAAATATCTTTTCCCGCTTACACTGGAAATTAATTGAAAGTTTTGTATAAAACTTTATTTGTGCAACATTGAGAATTCGAAAATGGTATTAGATTAATTTAAAGTTACCTTCCATCATTTTTTCCAAGTGGCTCGTCGTATTTCACTCCAATCCACCATCCTTCTTTAAAATCAGGTTTACCTGCAAATAAAAATTGTTTAGTCAGTTTTCTGTTTAATGTCGGGGATCACAGTTGATCTCTCCCCAGGATGCCTACCTTACGTAGAAAACCCCAGAAATGGCAGGACTTTTTTTTAACCCGGAAACTTTGTCAAGAGCGTACTTAATTTTTTCTTGCAATATAATTGCAATATAAGATTGAATGACAATGATTCTTTATTTGTAAAATTAGCTTTATATTACTGTATTGAACTATTTGGTTAAAAATTCATTTTAAAAAATTTAATTGAATCTTTTAGGTTGAAAATTGATCGTCTTTAGTTGATAATTTAAGCATCAGGTTGAAATTGTCAAGCAAATTATCTTGAAAATTCAACTGCATTTCTCGTTCGTTGAAACTTGAACTATTTTGTGGAATTTTTTCTTTTTTTAAAATCAATTTTTTTAAACTGATGATATGATAATACAATATATAATAATTCTAGAAGGATATTCCATAATTTTAGTTGAAAGTTCATCTCTTTAGTTAAACATTACTTTTTGAACTGAAAATTGACCTTCAATTATGAGTTGACAATTTATCTTTTTTGGTTGAAAATTCGTGCATTTTGTTAAAAAATCATCTTTGTTGAAAAAAATTAATGTTGTTGTTTTTGATTGAAAATAAAACGACTTGGGTGAAACTTAAACTTTCTGGTTGAAAATTAATCTTTTTTGTTTCAAATCCATCTATTCCAGTTGAAGATTTATCATTTTAGTAGAAAATTCATCTCATTGGTTGAACATTAATATTTTTTAACTATAAGTCTAACCAATTTTTGGTCGAAAAATGATTTTTTTTTAGTTTGATTATTTTTGTAGAAATTCATAATTTTAGTTAAAACATTTTATCTCTTTTATTAAAAAATAATCTTTTTGTCTTAAAATCTATGATTCCAGTCGAAGTTTCTTAATTTCAATTTTTTGTAGAAAACTAATTTTTTATTTGAAAATTCAGCTATATGGTGTAAATTTGACCCTTTTTTATTTAAAATTTAACCTCGTCTCTTTCAAAATCGTATTTTTTGGTAAAAAATTAATCTTTTTGGTTGAAAATTCAACTATTTCATTAAAAATGCATCTACCATGATAATAATGCAACATTTTTACTTGAATTTTTAGTATATTTAGGAAGTTTTTAAATATATTTTTTTTTAATTACAATAAGAACATTTTATGGTGGTAGTCTAAATTTGGTCGTTAGATTCTTGTTTTTGTTTTCAGGAATTCTGCACATTAACTTGATTATTGGACGTTAAATAAGATTTAAATTTGATTTTAATCTAATTTAAATTTCTTAAACTTTAATTTACAGGCTGGAACAATTTCGGATTGTTTGAGTGTTTTTGGTCGAAAGTTTACTTTTTTATTCAAAAATCATTAGATTTCAACGAAGATGCATAGTTTTCAACAATTGTAGGTTAAATTGTTGTTTTACATTGAAAAAATTGTATTTTTACACAAAAATCATCATAATTGAACAATATTTAAAATCGTTTAACAAGTTTGGGTTATGTTAGTGTTTTTCGTGGGAAATTTATATTTTTAATTTACAAACAAATTATATTGCAAAAATTTCAGAGAAGATTAACAACTTTTTAAATATTTCCGGTTATGTTTTACATCGAAAATCGATATTTTCATTAGAAAAATCATTAGAGGAAGTTTTATAATTTTTGTACAATTGTAAGTTGAGAGTTAGCAGTTTTCATCGGAAATATCAATATAGATTTTAAAGAAAATTGGCGCTTTTTACAGTTCCTTTAAATAAAAAATGTTAGGTTTGAAAGAAGATTTAGAATAATTTTAGTTTATGCTCGTATTTTTCACGGTCAATTGATATAAATTTCAAAAAATATCTACAATTTTTTACCAACTTTAAGTTATTTTTACATTTTTACAGAAAATCGGTTATTTTAAACAAAACAAAATTAGTTTTTTATGTAATATGTTAGTGTTTCTCATCTAAAATTGCTACTATTAACGAAAAAAAAATTCAGTTCAAAGAATATTTACAATATTTTAACAGTAATAGGGTATGTCAACGTTTCCCCCCGGATATCTGTTTAAAAAAATCATTTGAGTATACAAATTAAACTTACAAAATTTTGAACACCTTGCGTTTATGTTAGTGATTTTCGTCGAAAATTTGTATTTTTAACAAAAATACAACGGTCGGGTTATCTATACAAATATATTATATATAATTCTGAAGAGATATCAATTTTCATTTACTATTTTTCTTTTTGTTTCCTGGTTTAACTAAAGTTGTTGCCTCTCATAAAAGCGTTGCATTCTTTAATTCTTTATTTATTACGCTAGTATTTTTATTAGAAAATAGATGTTCTCTTCTTTAAAAAGATCCCCTTTTTCATCGAAAAATAATAGTAATAATAAAAAATCGAAAACAGGAATACTTACCAACGTACATAATCGTTGCCCTTCTCTTAGGTTGATTCGGAACATAGACTTCACAGCGATCTCCAATTTTGCATAATCGAGCAGAAGCTTCTTCAGCATCCTGTTCTTTTTTCTTTTCCTCTTCCCTGCGTTTCATTTCCTCTTCATTATATTTTCCCAGTCTGTTCTTCTCCAGGAATGCTTTGACTGTGTCTAAAATTTTAATGAAATTTGTTTCAGATAACGTTACTATGTTACTTATAAGTTATAGGAACCTTCATCTTCATAGATTGTTAATCTTTGTACCTGATCTTTTTGAATATTCTTCTTCTGATATTTCAAATTTTTCCACGTTCGATAAATCTTCTTCTTGGCGAGCAAAATTATCGACAACCTATTAAAAAATGTATTAAACCTCGAATTTAGACATTGTGAATAAACGGGCTACGCACAAGACATAATTGATCCAATTTTTTGGTGAAATTTCTTATAGTTTCATAACTTACAGAATAAATGATTGTCAATGAAATCAGGGTGGGGATTCATGGGACGATTTTACCAGGACTCACTTCAGAGATAAAAGATAGTGTAAAAAGTTTCACAAATTTTTTGAAAAAATAGTATGATAAAATGTTTTAAGTATTTAACTTATGTGTAGTCTGAATTTGAAACCGTATAGTCCAAAATACAAAAGCGTGGAATAGAAAATTAACTTTATTTTTAAGAATAATTAACAGTTTTTCAAATTAATATTTAACAGTATTTAAAATTTTTGTTTAAAATTTCAACAATTTGATTAACTTTTTTTTCATCTTGACTAACAAATTTTTTTGAATGAAAATTCAACTATTTCGGTTTCATTCATCTTTTTGGTTTAAAAATATATCTCTTTCTGTAGAAATTAATTATTTTTTGTGAAAAATGGATTCATCTTGTTAAAAATTAATATGTTTTGGTTGAAAATTAACTTTCTTGTTGAAAATTGGACTGTTTTGTAACAAGTTTGTATTTTCGACTCGAAAATTAAACAATTTAGTTGGAAATTGAACTATTTGTTTAACAATGTATGTGTTATGTTGAACATTCGTTTTTGTTATTTAAATCCAACTGTTATTTAATTTAAATAACAATTTTTTGTTGAAATATCATTAATACACTTTTCGTTGACAATTCAAGTTTTCGGATTGAAAATTTAAATGTTTTCGCAAATTTAAGGTGAAAGAATTTAAGGCGTTACATATTGAATTTAGTATTGCATTTACATTAATTTCATTTAACAGAATTTATTCCTCCATTTTCATGAAAAACCACTCAATTTTACCTGTTTGAGAGAATATTTCACTTCGTTACTTTTTAACCCTTAACGGCCACCCAAATACACCCAGGATGGCCTTTTCAATCACAAAAAAATTTCCGGTTATTTCCCGGTTCGCAAACATTTTTCAGTATCAATTAAACTAAAAAATTCGAACTGTAATGCCAAAGAAATTTCCATTTTAAGTAAAAAAAACTGAGCTGAAAACAATTTTAAGCAATTTTAAACGAGCAAAATTTGAAACATCTTTATGTTGCTTTAAAAATAATCAAAATTCAAATTATTCTTAAAATTTGTTTAGAACTTCTAAACAAATTTTAGAATTATTCTATTCATTTTTGACATATTTGGAAATCTTTTTAAATCTCTAAATATTCTCTTAAAATTAATTTTTCAAAATAAGAAGTTGTTTTAAATTTTCGCGGAAAACTTAAGATAATGTTTTATTATTTTGAAGCCTTTCATAATTCTTAAAAAGCTTCTCAATTTTTGTTCGAAATCTGCAAAAATTTATATTATGTTTTAAATTACTCCGTGGGCTGTTTTCACCGAAGTTTCGGTACGAATAAAATAATTTTGTCGGTATACTTAAACACTTTGTTCAAATTAATTGAAATCATCACAAGTTTTTTATTAATTTTGAATCTTTTCTGATCTCATAAATATCTCTTCAAATTAACTCGATTTCCTGTAGGATTTAAATGAGTTAAATATTTATTATACATCAAAATTTAACAATTTTACATGTAAATTACATTTTTTCAAATAGAACAATTAAAATTGTAACATTCAAAGTTTAGATTTTTGTTCAGTTTGGAATATTTGATTTACAATCACTGATTACATATCGACAATAAAATATTTCTAAAGATCAGGCAATTGTTATTTTCCTTTATTGAAAAATTTGAAAGTTTCAAATGTTACATTAAACAGTATTTTTAATGTTTAAATGCCTTTAATTATGAATATATTATTTTGAAGTTATTTTAAAACTAATAATAGTTTATAAAGTTTAAACCGAGCGTCTACATTTGTTCAACTACTAAGACTTTCCAATTGAAATACTTTCATTTTTAACGTTAAAATCTGGAAATTATTAACTTTTAAACTGATTCCGAATCATCTTGTAAAATCAATTATTATTCACTTGTTAATCCTTACTGTACAGTTCAGTTTTGAGAATGATTATACTTTATATTTGTTTGATCAAACAAACAGGTTTTGTATAAAAAAAATGTAGATTTCTAACGCTACTGATTTTTAATTTGTCAAGTCTTTAAAACTGCATTTAAAAATTCTTTAAATGAAAAATATACGCTTAAAATTTGAAATCCAACATGTAAAATTTGTAAATGAAATATGTCTAAATTACGAATTATAACTAAATGACATCGTAATTGAAAAATATAAAAATACAACTGATTATTTAAAAACCTGTTGAAATCAAAATTAGCCAATTTTTTTCCTAAAAATTTGTCAAATTCGCGGTCAAAAAGTAAAGTAACTGTCATTTGCCGTTCTCCAAATATTCACGATTTTCCGGTCCAGTGACCAACCTGTACACCTTCAGATATTTTTGACTAAAAAAAAATCATAAGTGATGTTGAAACAATATTAAATAGGAAAAAAATATTTCTAAAGTCTCAGTGATAATTTAACTATTTGCAGAAAAAAATACTTGAAAAAAATGTAGACAATCGGAAACTCCGATAACATATCTTATGGTCGGTCCCTAATTAATAAATTATAATATCGAATGCAGAAAACTTACGTGAATTCGCATGCCATCATCGATAGGATATGACCCTAAAAGGCGACTTCCTTCATTCAATTTGCATACGAGTTTATCATTTTTGTCGTAAACTTCCACACTCATTGTTGATGGATTTCCGCCAGTCAACAACTCAAGTTTGCCCTAATAATAAGTAAAAATTCCAAAAAATTAAATAAAAACCATATTCAAACATGTTAATTAACGCATTTAAGTTAAAAATTACCTTAAAGTCATCGATCGTGATGCCCTTTTGAAATCTTCGTTCAACACATGTCATTTGATTTCCTGAATTTGTGATCGAAACGCTCACAAAGTCGGAAGTAATTACACTGCAATTACTCATTTTTGCGATATTTTTATTATTTCAGAATCGAAAGTAACTAAAAACCTGAAATCACAACATAAATTGAAATTGGAAAAAAGTAATAATTTTAAGGTTAGGATTTATCGTCTTTCGAAATAATTGGGAAAAAATACTATTTTTATCATCTATAGTTTGTCGCGTTAGATGAGAAAATAAAAATCAAATATTTAGTAGAATTAGAAAAACCTTGCAATCGGAAACTCGGGAAATTGCAGAAAAAACGTGTGACGATGTATGTTGAGACAACTCGATGAACTGTCAGTGTCAGAAAAGTAAAAAACTTTCAACTTATTGAAAAGAAAGAAATGCTCTGATATAATGAGTAAAGCTTCTTTGTTTCGGAAAAAATTTTCTTTTGAGTTTTAACCATTTTTGTCATCTATATTTATTCAGGAATGCTATAAATATGAAATTTTGTACATTTTCTGTCTCGTAATTTTTTTATGACGTACAGGTGGCACGCATGCGAGAAACCAAAATGACTGAATTTAAATTTAAATATTACTCAAAATGTTTTATATTTTTTACATCATTTTATTACTACATTAAATTCATTTATTTAAAGTAAAATAAATTCGAAACTAAACTTTTTCAAGTTTTGCAAGATTTAAAATGAAATTTCATTTGTTAAAAATGAATTTCCCGCGTAAAAAACATGGCGCTCATATGTCAGAAATCAGCTGATCGGTTTGAAATAATACGAAAACCGTTGAGAGTGCATTGAAGTTTGTTGTTATAATGGTGAAAAGTGTGATAAAAATAGAAAAAGTGCTTGGAAAATAGTGATAATAGAAGAGAAGACAGGAATTTAGAAAAAGGTGCGAAAACAGAGGTTCAATTTTTTTATTTTGGAACCTTTAATTAAAATTACCAGTAATTGTTTATGTCATATTTCTATGAGGCATTTTATCAAGTAAAGTTATAGTTTTTCATTAAAAATTCTGTCCAAAATTATGTAATAATAATTTTCATTTCAGACAGATATAATAATTTACTCCTAAAGAGAGGTTAACTACTTATGTTTTCTAATTGTTTCCACGTTTCCGATGTTTTTAAAGTCTCTTTATTTTTAGGTTAAGTATGATTCCCTTTTATATTATATTTTAGTTTGATTATTTATATCTTATTTTTATCGCATATATTTTTCAATTCGCATTAATTAATGCTATATTTATTCTTATTTATTTATATATTCATACATTAAATTTATAAACGCAGGGTTGCAACAAGTGAGGAAATTCTGAAAAATCAGAGAAAGTAAGGGAATTTCAACCTTCCAAAGTCAGGGAACGTTCCGGAAAAACGACAAAAATTTTACCAAGATTTTATAAACTTATGGATAAAAGATGCATATAAATTCCGTGACTGAAAGTTGAACCATTATGTTAAAAAAAAATTTTTTTGAAAATTATTATTTTTTTAAACTGAAAATTAAACCATTCTATCTTTTGTAAAAAATATATACCCTTTTTATTTGAAATTCCCAGTATTTGGATATAAATTAGTTTTTTTCAATCCTTTGTAGTTAAATATTTCACTATTTGGCTAAAAATTCGTCTTTTTGGTAAAAATGTAATCTTCTTGGTTTAATATTTAGGTAGCCTATTGTAATTTGAATATGTATCTTTTTCGGTTGATTTTTTTTAGTTGAAAATTCATTTATTTGGTAGAAAAGTAACTATTTCTTTGTTAAAAATAAATTTCTTAAATTGAAAGTAGAACTTACATTTTTGCTTGAAAATTGATATTTATTAGTTGAATATTCATGTATTTTTTTGAAAATTCATCTTTTTTGTAGAAAATTAACATTCTTGGTTGAAAATGGTTAAATTGTTAAATTTTGTTAACTAAAGGTTTAACTATTCCATCTGTTAATCAGAAGTTATTCATTTTATTTGAAAATTCCAGTATTTGAATGAAGATTTGTTTTTCCTAAATCCATTTTAGTTAAAAATTTCACTGTCTGGTTTAAAATTCGTCTTTTTTGATAGACATGTAATCTTCTTGGTTGAAAATTTATCTGTTTGGTTAAAAAATTAACAATTTAATTTGAAATTATTTTAAAAATTTTAATTTAACTATTTCATTTTAAGTTTCAAATGTATATTTATTATTTAAAAATTCAACTGTTTGGTTCAAAATTAATTTTTAAACTAAAAATTCAATTATTCTATGTTTGGTTAAAAAGGTCTTTTTTTTAGTTAAAAATGCATGTATTTTTTGGAAAATTAATCTTTTTTAGTACAAAGTTTGTCTTTTTGGTTAAAACTTCAACTATTTAGTTAAAAATTCATTTTTTATGTTGGATTTGTATCATTTTAGGAAACAATTTATTTATTTGTTTGATAATTCTCTTTTTTTGGTATAAATTAATTTTTTAATTGCAAATATAACTGATTGAAAATTTAAGTATTTAAAAAAAAATAATTTTATTTATTGCTAAGAATATAACTATTCCATTTTTCTAGAAAATTGATCTTTCTTAGTTGAATATTCTTGCATTATATTAAAACATCGTCTTTTTTGTAGAAAATTAATCTTATTGATTGAAAATTTAGCTATTTTGTTTGGTTAAAAATGTATCCTTTTTTAGTTGAAAAATTTATATTAAAACCTCATATTTTTGGGTTGACGATTCGCCATTTTAGTTAAAAATTCATTTATTTAGTTGAGAAATAAACTATTTTGTTAATAACTAATTTTTTGAAATGAAAATGTAAGTCAGTTAGTAAAATTCAAGTAGTTTGTTGAAAATTTTTTTTGTCTTAAACAACATTTTTTTGTGTGAAAATTTACCTATTTCGGTTTATTATAGTTTTGTATCGAAAAGTTAACTTGTTTGTAGAAAATTAATGTTTTTGGTTGGAAATTCATGTACTTTGTTGAAAATTCATATTGTTGGTAGAAAATTATTCTTCTTGGTAAATATTGAACTATTTCGTTGTAAATTCATTTGTTTACTGAAAATAATTTCTCTTACCTAAAAATTGAGCTATTCCATTTTTTCTGAAAATTTATCTTTTCCTTTCTTAAAAATTGCACTGTTTTTTTAAAATTAGTCTTCTTTGGTAGAAATGTGATCTTCTTGGTAAAAAATTAATCTGTTTGGTTGAAAATTAAACTATTTTTTAAAAATGTATGTATTTTGTTGAAAATTAATCTTTTTTGGTAGAAAAATTGTTTCATTAGTGGAAATTATCTTCTTTGTTATATATTTGAACTATGTTTCTGAACTTCAAACCCATTTTTTATTAGGCATTTATTTATTTTTTGTACTAGAATTCAACTATTATATTTTTGGTTAAAAATATTTTTTTGTTGAAAATCCATGTGTTTTATGGAAAATTCGTCTTCTTTTGTAGAAATTCATCTTTTCGTTTCAAAAGTCAAGTGTTTGGTTAAAAACTCATTTTTTGATCAAGATTCATAATTTTAGTTTAGTTAAAAATGTAACTACTTTGTTGAAACTTAGTTTTTTTCTGGTTAAAATTAATTTTGTAACGGAAAATGTAACTATTCCGTTTTTTTCTCGAAAATCTGTACTTTTTACTTGAAAAATCATTTATATTTTTTAAAAATATTTTTGGGTTGAAAATTGAACTTTTTTTATAGAAAGTTAGTTTTTGTCTTTAAAATTGAACAATTTTGTTGTAAATTGAATTTTTTTAAACAAAAATCACATTTTCGGGTTAGAGACTCGACTGTTTTGAAGAAAATTCGTCTTTTTGATTTTAGAATTCAACACTTTCGATAAAATATTTTTTCTCACATAGAAATATATATTTCTGAAGGTCAGAGAAAAACAGAGACTTTTGAAATTGGAATTTTGTAGCAACCATGTAAACGGATTAAATTTCTCTTTTATAGTAGTAAGTTAAAAGTTATTTATATTTTAAATCAATAATGTTCTGCATTTTTAATATTTTTACAGAAACAATGACGTCTGAGGTAATGGACGAAATTATTTTGCAAAAGTCTGAAAAATTGGATCAAATTCAATTAGCGACTTTACTACTCAAAAATCAGCATTCCTTCACATGTAAGAATTTATAAATTTCTTTACCTCTTCTTTCTAAAGTTTACTTTACAAAAAATTTCAAATATCCCTTGCATTTTTCAGACAAAGACACTATTCAAGAAAATCTTATTCACGCAAAAACAGATGTTTCGCTCATGGCAGAAGGAATAAGATCTCTACGAAAAAATTTAGAAGAGTTGAAAGCTGAAAATGAACGCTGCAAAGTTATTATTATTATAAAATAATATATATTTTATTTAAATTTATATTTTATCATTTTTAAAGATACTCGCTTATTAACTTAGTTATTATGCCAAAAATAATTTCATTGGGAAAAGAAGTTTTCTATGATTTTAAGAATTAAAGTGATATTATGAATCATGTTTTATGAAAGAAAAGACATAATTTTATATGAAAAAAGTTGAAAATTTGCAAAAAATAATTATTTTAACCATAGTTTTTGTGAATTAATTTTTTCTTAAAGCTATTTCTTACTAATTTTTTATTTAATGGCTTATTTTTTCGTTAAAAATATCTCCTACAACAATACTGTTTTCAATTTTGAAAATAAGTTAATCTTCAAATATATTTATGAAGTTTAAAAAGTTTTCTTTTTAATAAAATTGAATAAACGATTTCAGCCGTTAAAAAGTAACTTTTAAAATTGAAAAAAGTAGAGTTGTAGAGAACTTTTTTTTCGAAAAAATAAGACAATATCTAATAAAATGCAACTATTTTTCAATAATTAGTAAAAAGCGATCGTAACAAAAAATTCAATTGCACAAAATATTGTTATAATAAATATGGCTTGTAAATTTTTTCTTTCTTTCAATGAAAATGTTTTCTCTTTAAAATGAACATCATCAGTAATATTATTTTGACTCCTAAAATCATAGAAATACTTTTTTCAGAGATCTGAGTTTTGACACGACAACTACCTTAAAACTAATGAAGTTCTTTTTCAAAACTAGGAAATGGCATTGTTGTTGGAAAAGCTTAATTGTAAAATCGACCACATGGGAAAAAATATCCCACCCGGGATAAAAGATTATTTTAATGTCCAAGAAAAATCTGGACCTAAAAACGGAAATTTAAATCACGAGAACGAAGAGAATGTTTCTCCTGCAAATTTTACTCCAAGTGTACATTCGTCGATGAGAGACTGCAAGAAATCTTTATTCAACGAGCCTGCTGACGTTTGCCCTCTTTTGGCTCCTCTCACAGAACAAGAATTCTCTAAAATTCCTAAATATATTATTGGGAGGCAAACTTTAGATGCTGTTAATAGTTTAGCGTCCTGTATTAATCAAATTTTGAAAGCAAAGTACACTCTTCTCTCTTTGGGAAAAGATGGCGCGAGGAAAAAAGGAGATTTGGATCTCTATCTCGAATACAAAAAACAACAAACTTCAGTTAAGGAAGGCGAAGGTAGATTTTGTTAGAATTACTTTATTTTTTTGAGTCGCCTAAATATTAACTGAATTAATAGAAACCAATAAAAAATCAAATTTTTGCTTGTTGAAAGTTAATTCGTTTTAAATTAAAACTCTACTATTGAATTTTTTATTCAGCAATCATCTCTTTGGGTAAAAATTCAACTATTTGGGTAGAAAATTAACTTTTTGTTGTAAACGCAACTAGTTTCTATAACATTCGTCTTCTTGGCTTGAAGATGCAAATATTTTCGTAGAAAAATTAACTATTTGGTTGAAAATTCATCCATTATGTTTTAAATTAACTTTTGTCCATAAAATAATACATGTTTGGATTAAAAATTTAACTGTTTTGTAGAAAGGTCGTCTTTTAAACTGTTTAATTCAAAATTTATATATATATATATTTTTTAAATTAACTTTTTTGTTTAAAATAGATATTTCTGGGTCAAAAATGCAAATGGTTTCGTAGAAAATTATCTTTTCTTGGTTTGCTAATTAACCAAAAAAATTAACCTTTTTGTTGTAATATCAACTGTTATATTTTTCTTTCTGAATTTATCAGTTTTTTGGTGGAAACATCTATTTGATTAAAGTTTTATGTATTTTGTTGAAAAATCGTCCTTTGGTAGAAAATTACTTTTTTATTAAATATGAAACTGTTTTTTGATTGAAAATTCAACTATTTGGTTGAAAGTTAAACTGTTTTGTTAAAAATTCGTCTTTTTACTTGTTGTTTGAATTTTATATTTTTAGCAGAGAAATTCAATTTTTCGGTAGAAAATGCATTTTTTATTGAATATTTAACGCTTTTGGTTGAAAATTCAACTATTTTCTTGAAATTTTGTCTTTGGGTGGAAAATTCAACAACTTGGTTAAGAATGAACTTTTTTGTTGAAAATTCATATTTTAGGAATGAAAATTCAATTGTTTTGCAGAAAATTAATTTTTTACTGATTGCAATTGTTTTTTTCAGGTTCATAATTTTAGTTGCAAATTCATCTCTAGTTGAAAATTTTACTTTTTATGCTGAAAAATTTAACTGTTTTGTAGATAATTCTTCTTTTGGTTGTAAATTAAACTATTCAATTCAAAAGTCTTTAATTTAACTTAATAATAATAAATAATAAAAAAAATAATTTTAATAAAACTTTTTTGTTTTAAGATTATGTTATAAAAATGTTATAAAAATATTTTTGTTTGTAACATCAACTATTTATTTTTTCGTTAAGTATTTATCCTTTTTGGTTGAAATATGTACTATTTATTTAAAACTTAATATTTTTAGGGGAAACATCAACTAACTGTTTGGTTCAAAAATGTATCCATGTTGTTGAAAATTTATATTTTTTGTAGAAAGTTAATCTTCTTACTTTAAAATTCGTATTTATTAGTTTCTTGGTTTGAAAATTCTTCTCTGTTAGTAGAAGTTTTATATTTTTTTGTTGACCTTTCAAGTAGATAATTACACTTACAAAAAAAACTGTTGAATTTTCAACAAAAATACGATTTTTCAAGCAAGCTCAACTATTTGTTTAAGAACCTACTTTTTTAAATTGAAAATTCATATATTTTAGGGTTTAAAAGTTCAACTTTTTTTTAGAAAACTTGTCATTTTACTTTTTGACATGGTTAAAAATGCCCCTTTTTAAATACAATTTACATTTTCGGATTCAAAATTCAACTACTTGGTTAAAAATTCATTTTTTTTATTGAAAATTGATATATTTTTTCTAATTCAATTATTTTATAGAAAACTAGGTTTTTAATGGATTCAACTATTTGTTATTTTTTTTAAGATTCATCATTTTGGTCGAAAGCTCATCCCTTTGGTTAAAAAATTAATTATTTTTTGTAGAAAATTCGTTTTTGGTTGTAGACAATGTATTTATTTTTTAAATGAAAATTTAACTATTATACTTTTGTTTGAAAAATGGTCTTTCTTAGTGTAAAATTTTACAATTTGGTTGAAAATTGATCTATTTTTGTTAAATCTCAATATATTTCGACTTTAAATCTTAACAATTTAAAGTCTTGCAAAATAAATTCAATGTAATACCTATAATAATTTAATTGAAGAAATATATTTTATTATTATTCCCCTATTTTTGGTGAAAAATCACCCGATTTCCCCTGTGTTAAGAGTTTTCTGGGTTGTGATGTCTGTTTTCAAATTTACTTTATACGAATTTTGTTTTTATTTCAGGAAAAATATACTTTTTCACGGCCGAGGATTATCAGAAGCACACATCGACTAAATTGGACAAAATAAAACTTAATATGTTAACAGCTTTGCGTTCTTGTAAAAGACTGAGAGAAATTAGGATGGGGAAATTATTATATTACATGGTTGTTGCATAGAACTGATCATTTGTATTTTTGAGATTGTCTTTTTGACTTTGAACTTTTGTAAAATATAGTATTTAAGTTCTTGCTCAAGTGAATTTCAATTTTATATTTTTAATATCTCTTTTTTTATATGACATCATGCAAGATTTCTAAGAAAGTAATAAATGAAAATATCATTTAATTTATTCTGGAATCCCTGCCATTATTTTAATTAAAAAAAAATTAGTTTCATATTCCTTTCCTTAAAATGTTGTTATGACGAGATTACAATATTTCAAAAAATTGAGTAATCTGAAGAGATATGTAGAAGTTTCGGAACGTTAAAAGAATAATTTAACTTTTGAAACAATTTCAACAATTTCTAAACAAAATGCAGTGTTTGGTAGATTTTGAAATCAAATTTGGAAGGTTTGCAAAGAGTTTAAAAGATTTCAAGATAATACAATAATTTTCCTAAAGCTCCTGGGAAAATTTTAGATCATTTTTTATTTTAAGACATTAGCTAAACAAGGATATTCAAAAAGATTTCAAAAATTGCTGAAAAAATCTGGTAGATTTAAAAATAATCTTTTTGTTTTGCAGAATTTATACCCAAAATTGGAAAAATTCGAATCAATTTAAAAGATATTTAGAAGGTTTAGAACTTTTAGAAAGATTACAAAATTATTTTAATTTGGAAAGGATTTCAAAAAATGTAAATATTTATCGAGTTTGATTGAAATGTAGAAGCTTTTTACGATTTTTAAAGGTTTCAGGAGAATACAAAAATTTTCTTAAGATTCGTAAGAAAATTTTGATTGATTTTTTATTTAGAAATGTTAATTTAAGAAAAAGAAAATATTCGAAATTATAAAATTGTTGACATTGAAAAATTCTCAAATAATACATTTTCTGACATTTTATTACTTAATTCTAAAATTCTTGAATTTAAATAATAAAAAATCGTTTTAATGATAAATAACCATTTAATTTTTTTTTAATATGGGAATTTTGCTGTGTTAATAATTTTACAATGCCGTATATTGTATAATGTTAACTTTTACGGGATTTAAGAAAATCATAAATGTAAATTATTTGGAATTTTGAAATTCGGAAAATGTAAATCATCGGCAATTTTCTTTTTCGTGAATTTTCCATCGAATTTTATTTATCGGCATAATTTAGCCGTCCCCTAAAAATTTCGAAATTTTAAATTATATTGAATGTTTCAAAACTTCTGAAATTCTATTATTTTAAATTATCACCATACAAAAAATTATAATTTAACAATAAAATTGGTTAGACCAATTTTTCTATGATTAAAACAAATTTTAACGCTATTTTCATAGGTGAAAATAAAGTAATTTTAAATAGATAGCATTAAAAATGAAAAAATTTAAACTTATGAAATAATTAATAATTAGTGCTTTTTAATATTTTTAATAAAAATGAATCCCGCTTTTTGGTGAATATCATCGATACTGATATTCGAGAATCGATTTTCCGTATTTTATATTTTTCGGAAATTTTCTCTGAAAGTTTCAAAACACGACATTTTCTGCCAATGAAATTTTAAAGAAACTTATGAAAATTTAAGAAATTAAAGTTTTCTATTTAAATTGGAACTTTATAGTAAGGGAAATGAGAAAATAACAAAATAATGAGTAGCCCATATAAGAAAATGTATAAGATGATACAAATTTCAAATTTGCCGCCAATTGTATCTATAAGTTAGGTTATGTTGTTAAAGGCTAAAAGGCTGAAATTGCATAAATTTCATTAATTTTGAAACTTTTCATTGAAACTTTCAGCCGAAAGTTTGAAAAAGTCTAAATTTCTGAAATGGCATACTTGTCAGCATGTTTGTCAGTGTCAGTGTTCACCGCCCGCTCGCAGAGAACTGCAGAGAACCTTTGCACAGGTGCTAATGGGTTATTTATGAAGAAACCAAGTCGTTAAGAAAACAGTTTCAAATTTTGAATCATTGTCTCGTATATTATGGCTGCAGAGGAATTTCAAAATGTTATCGATGAGTTGGTAGATTGTGAAATAGAGCCGGCAGGAGCATCTGCTGAAACGATGTTGGTGGTTACTGCAAATAGTTATGAGGAGTACGAAGAAGAATTGAATAATCAGAAAGATGATAAACGAATAAATAAGAGTTTGAGTAAACAAATTCAAGAAGACGTTAAAGATGATTCAAGAATAGGTCAATCAAAGAATTCTGTCCACTTGGACAATGTGCCTTCATTGGACTACTCTGATATGGTATGTATAATATAAGTTTGTTTTTGATTTCACTATTTTTTCTGTTCTATCTAACCTATTTGGTTTATTATTAGTATTATAAACAAATAATCTTTAGATTTATTCATTTACTCTGTCTACATGTGCGCGGCTGTTTCACTTGATTTTTTTCTTCTAATAACACCCAGTTTGACAGTTTCTTAGTAGTAGAACATTGTGGGAACTATATGCGCACACTACTTTCCATTTCTTTCAGAAGTGACAGAGCTTTTTTTTCTAGAGTGGGACAGTCACAGTGGCACAGACTTATGTATTGAATGCAGGGTGTAGATACTTTTTTTTCTTAGTTTTCCCTTTTTTTTTTTTTGAAATTTCCCTTTTCTTCTATTCTCAAAATATTAAATTGCACAATTTGTACAAATAGTATAATAATATTTTAATATATAAAATTTTTAAATAAATGGGAAATAATAAATAAACAATGAACAGTTAATAATAAAAAATAGTAAATACATGTATAAAATTTATAATGCCAAAGATTTCACAAAGATTTCTAACATTTTAGAAAGATTTCGGATAGATTTAAAAAGATTTCACAAAGACTCCAAAGATTTCATATATTTCTTCAATATTGCCAAATATATAAAAATTATTTTAAATGTTTTGCAAAGATTTCATAAATTTCTAAAATATTGCCAAATATATAAAAATTATTTTAAATGTTTTGCAAAGATTTGCAATGATTTCATGAAAATTTAAACGTTTTCCCAAAGATTAAAAAAAATTTCACAAAGAATTCAATTATTTCACGACTATTTCAGATAGATTTCAAAGAGTGCACAAAGATTTTAATAATTTCCCAAGGATTTCACAAAGATTTCAATAATTTCACAAATATCAAATATTTTTAAATTATTTCAAAGGTTTCGAAAACATTTCCAATATTTCATTAAGATCTTAGATAGATTTCAAAGATTGCACAAAGATTTGAATTATTTTCTAAAGATTTTAATAACTTCACAAATATTACCAAATATTTCAGATTGATTATAATGATTTTCCAAAGATTTCTGAATATTTCAAAAAAATTATAATGATCTTCCAAAGATTTCAAATATTTCGCAAAGATTTCGGACAGATTAAAAAGATTTCACAAAAACTTCCATGATTTCACAAAGCTTTCAGATCGATTTTAAAGATAATGATTTCCCAAAGATTTCAATCACTTCACAAATATTATCAACTATGTCGCAAATATTTCGGACAGTTTAAAAGATTTTACAAAGACTCTAATAATTTCATAAAGATTCCAAATAAAGATCACAAATATTACCAAATATTTCAAAAACATTTAATATATTTCGCAAATATTTCCGAATATTTCAGAAAGATTATAATGACGTTCCAAAGATTTCAAGAAGGTTTCAATAATTTCACAAATATTATCAAATATATATTTTAAATATTTCGCAAATATTGCGGGCAGATTAAAAAGATTTCACAAAGACTTCAATGATTTCCCAAAGGTTTCACAACGTTCAATAATTTCACAAAGATTTCATACAGATTTTAAATATTTCGGAAATATTTTAGATAGATTTCATGAAATCCCAAAGGCTACAATAGCATCACAAATATAATATCACAAATAATATTTCGTGAATATTTTTGAATATTTCAGAAATATTATAATGCTTTTCCAAATGTTTCAAACATTTTACAAATATTTCAAACATTTCGGACAGATTACAAAGATCTCACAAATATTTCAATCATTTCACAAAGAATTAAATAATTTCACAAATATTATTAAACATTTTTGAAATACTTCAAATATTTCATAAATAATTTCAGGAACATTCTATGATTTTCCAAAGATTTCATAAATATTTCAAAAAGATTTTTGGACAGATTAAAAGATTTTACAAAGACTTCAATGATTTCCAAAGTTTAAAAAAAGATTTAAGTAATTTCACAAATATTACCAAATATTTCGGAAAGACTTCTAATATTTCACAAAAGTTCCAACGGTATATCAAATATTGTACAAAAATTTTATATATTTCACCATGATTTCAAAGATTTTAGATATATTTAAAAGATTTCACAAAGACTTATATTACTTAACAAAGATTTTAGATAGGTTTCTAAGATTGAACAAAATTTTTTAAATATTTTCTACAATTTTCAGATCATTTGCAAAAATCGCATAAAGATTTCAATGATTTCCCAAATATTTCAATAATTCCACAAGGATTTCAGATAGATTAAAATAAAAATAATTTCACAAACATTATAAAATATTTTAGAAAGATTTCTGAAGATTTGACAAAGTTTGCAACGATATCTCGAGTTTATAAATATTTTACAATGATTTCAAGTATTTCGTAATTATGACAGATAGATTTAAAAGATTTCACAAAGATTTCTGTTATTCCATTAAGATTTCCGGTAGATTTTAACGATTGAGCATAGCAAGAAAGAATTGAAGTATTCCCAGTTTCCACTATCCAAATAATTTTATCTTTTGATTTCGGAGGGGGGGGGGGGCATACTTTGCCCCACTCTAGGGCTCTTAAGAAAAAAATTACATAAAAAATACTGCGTAAAAATACTACATAATTTTAAATGATACATATTTGAAATTGATAGATATAAAAGGTAACATTATCTTATTAATATTGTTCTTTGCTCTAAATTTCTGCTAGGCGAAATAATAAATTTAATAAAAGTTACAGATTACTGAAAGGCGAGTGAAGTTAAAACTGTATGAAAGCTAATGTAGCTATTTAAATATTAATTTAAAATTATAATTGTTATGATGATAATTTATAATTATTAACATAATTATATATAATAATTTATTCATTGTTACAGGAAGAAATTTCACATCAGTTAGGAAATAGTAGTTTAGAAACAGATCCGCTGCAATGCAAGATATGGCTTGCACGTAAAAAACATGTATTTGTATTAAGCCAAGCTGGAAAACCAATATATTCGAGATACAGCTCTGAAGACAAACTCGTTACAGTCATGGGAGTTATGCAGGCTTTGGTGTCATTTGTTCAAGCAAGCAATGATATGATCAGATCAGTGCACGCTGGAGACACATGTTTTGTTTTTGTATTAAAAGGTCCACTGATACTTGTTTCTGTGTCCAAGACTTTGGAAAGCGTATCACAACTCGTATTACAGCTAACGTAAGTATTTATATTTGGAAGATGTTATTAAAATTTATAGATGTTAAATTCCGAGTTCTTACATTTTCAATTAATACAAATTTACAAAACTTCGGATAAATAATTTTTAAAGCACACGAAAAAAAAATATGTTGTTGTTCTTCATAGCTACTTTTTCACAGCGTAATACTATATGCATTTCTCCATTGCGGCAAATACACTATTTTTTCGTGAAAGTGGGATTAATATAATTAATATTTGGATGATGTTATTACCAGTTGAAGATGTTAATGTCCGAGTTTTTGAATTGCATTTCAAAAGTGAATTTACAAACAAATAGTTGAATTTTAAACTAAGAGAGCGATTTTCAATCAAAAGCATGAGTCTTTAACCAAAATATTAACTTTTAATCAAGTAATTTAACTTATAACCAAGTTGTTGAATTAAAAAATTAATTTTCAACCAAAAATTTAGTAGTTGATATTTCAACCGAAAAATATTTTTATTTTAAATCAAGAACAGTGAAATTCATCCATAATGAATAATGAACCTTTAATACAATTTTTTTTTAAATTGTAACATTTTCAACCAAAGGTGTGAATTTTCAAATAAAATAATGCATCTTCAAGAAAAAAATTAATTTTTAACGATGTATTTACACTTTTAGCCAAGTATTTGAATTTTAAAGTAATTTTATTGCTTTCAAATTGTTGTATTATTTGAATTCAAAATGAAATTTTTTGGTTGTAAATTTAGCAATTTTGTTAAATTCATCCTTTCTGGCTGAACATTTAACGTTTTACTTGAAAATTCAGAAATTTGGTTAAAAAGTCATCCTTTTTGGATGAAAATTCAACCGTTTAGGAAGAAAATTTAACTATTTGTTTAATACTTAATTTTTTTAAATATAAATTTGTCCTTTTTGCTTATAAATTCAATAATTTGATCGAAAATTCAACAATTTTATCAAAAAGTCATCCTTTATGAAAAAAATTCAACTGTTTTGAAATAAAATTCAACTATTCACTTGATTTTTTTTAACTCGCTTTTTTTGCTTAAAAATTAACAAATTTGGTTAAAAATCTCCTTAATTTGTTAATTTTTTTTGAAATTAGAATTTCTTAGTTTAAAATTAACCAACTGCTTTATTGAAAACTCGACTTTTTGGTAGAATTCAGCTATTTGTTATTTGAAAAAAAATATTTTTTGGTTGAAATATCAACTATTACATTTTTTCAATGAGAATTCACCTTTTTATATGAGAATTGAATTACTTGGTCGATACTCAAAATACATTCGAGGAAAATTAATTGTGTTGTTGATGATTCAGCTCATTGATTGAGCATTCAGAAATTCGGCTTTTTTAATCGAAAATTTATCTTCTAGGTTGAGAAGCCATCTTTTCGGTTAAAAATGTAACTGCTTTGTTCAAAATTCGTCTTCTTTGTTGGAAAATGTTACTTTTTTTGGAAGAAAATCCTTCTATTTATTTGAAAATTAACTTTGTTCAAAAATATATCTTTTTTCTGGAAAATTCAAAAATGCTGCAGTTCTTACATTGTTTCTACTTGATTTAGCGTAGAAATATTTTTTTTTTTTGAGGTATAAACTATTACATTTTTCTTCGAGAATTCTTCTTAACTGATCATTTCTGGTTAAAAATTTAACTTTTTTTTTGAAAAATAAAAAAAAAATTTCAAAATGTCTTCCTTTTTGGACGAAAATTCCTGTTTTGGAAGGAAATTCAACTATTTATTTAGTTTTGTTAACTCTTCTTTTTTGCTAAATAATTCAACATTTTTGTTGCAAATTTGTTTATTTTTTCAGTTTCATTTTATTTAAAAATAGAACTGTTTCGTTCAAAATTAATCAACTGTTTTTCTGAAAGTTTGACTTTTTGATTGTTGATGATTCATCTCTTTGATTGAAGATTTAACCATTTTGTTAAAAATTTGTTTATTTTTGGTTGAAAATTTTATCTTCTTGGTGGAAAAGTAATTTTTTGGTTTAAAAAACAACTGCTTTGTTGAAAACACGATATTTTTATTCGATATATATTTTTTTTTTTTTATGAAAAATCTCCTTACTTTCCCTGTTTTTCGAGTATTTTGGCCTGTGATATCTGTTATGGATATAGTTCAAAAAATGCTTTTTTGGCTTCTTTTGGTGAGTTATACTTTTTTCAGGTATGTGTATAATCAAATACTTTCGGTATTGACACAGACACAGTTAACGAGGGTGTATGATCAAAGAAGGAATTTCGATTTGAGAAGACTATTGACTGGTAGTGAACGACTAATAGATCACTTACTAAATTTTATGGACCGAGAACCAGCATTTTTTCTGGGAGCAGTCAAGTGTTTGCCATTGTTACCTGCGATGAGAGATTCCATTACGCAAACTATCATTCAAATTTGTGGTAAAATCAAAGTGAGTCTTGAGAGAGAGAGAAAGAGGTATGCATGTTGTTTATAAAATCATGATGGATAATAATCTCATCTTTTTTTCTAATTCTAGAATTTAGTGTTTGCAATTCTTTTAGCGAATAACCAACTGGTGACATTAGTTAGAATGAAAAAATGTTACATACATCCAGCGGATTTGCACTTGATACAAAATTTAGTCAGCAGTTCTGAATCATTTAAAACGGCAGAGAGTTGGACACCAATTTGTTTGCCAAAATTTGATGCAAATGGTTTCATGCACGGGCATGTGTCATATTTATCAGAAGACTGCCAGGCTTGTCTGTTGTTACTTACAGTAGACAG